>CAUYRT010051005.1:0-91437 GCA_963574885.1 Lepilemur ruficaudatus | reverse complement strand
AAAATGGTCTAAGACATAGTGTATTTTCACCTTTATTACTATATGTTTGTAAATACATTTTGGAAAGTTAACTTTGATAATCCTGAACGTTGTTTTTAATTTTCTTTTTTCCTTTCTGTCTTTGTGTTTGTGTTTTTTTTTGTTGTTGTTGTTGTTGTTATTTGGCTAATTTCTTTCTATTTATAGTAGAGATGGGGTCTCGCTCTTGCTCAGGCTGGTCTCAAACTCCTGAGCTCAAGCAGTCCTCCCACCTCGGCCTCCCAGACTGCTAGAATTATAGGCGTGAGCCACCGCGCCCGACTTTGTTTTGTTTTTCATGCACAGTATATTATTTTCAATGTTTTTTAATAATCATTATGTGTCTTTATAATAAAAGTGAGTCACTTCTATGCAACAAAAAGACCAGTATTACAGTGTTAGTCTTGCATGTGGTATATTTAGTTCATTTATCATGTTGATTATGATTGTTATGTTTGGATCAATACTTAATATGTTATTTCTTTTCTATTCTCCAATGTTTTGAGGCAATTTTACTTTTTTGTCTTGCCTACATTTGAACTAATGCTTTTAGTTTAATTTAGTTTTTAAAAAATTTTAATTGTAATTTGTTGTTGTTTACACATTCCCTTACATGACTATTGCAGGGATCACAACAAGAAAATTTGAATTATTACTATTGATTTTTCTTTTACCATTGCTATATAAATTTAAAAGTTTGTAATACTTTAACTTCCTTTCTCCTACTGCTATCCTTTCATTTTGTTTTATTTATTTTAGCCTACATATATTTTAAAACCTATGAGGCATTATTTTATTTGTTTTATATAGTCAAAATCCATTGAAATTTATTTGCATATTTGCCCATTCCTCTTATATTTCATGTTTCTATCCAGGATCATTTTTTTTCTTTCACTATCATGAAATAATATTCCTTGAATATTTCTTTCAATAAAGAATTGCTCATGATAAATTCTTTCAATTTTTTGGTTCAAAATTATCTTCATTACATCTTAAGATTTTTTTTTGGTGGAAAATTCTACTTTGCTTTTTTCCCCTCTCATTACTTTAATATGCAGTGCATTTTCTTGTGACCTTCATTGTCTCTACTGAGATCTCAAATGTCAATTTTTTTGCTGTTAATTTGAAGGTAGTGTGTCTTCCTACCTCATCATACCTCCTCCCCAGATATTTTTACAGTTTTCTTTTTGGTTTTAAGGATTATTTGTATGATTTGCCTAAATATAATAATCTGTTTTTATTCTACTCAGGGTTTTTATAACTTCTTGAATCTGTGATTTGGAAACTTTAATCAATTTTGCAAAAAAATTGTGTTCAAATATATCTTCTGTTACATTCACTCTTATTTTTTCAAACTTGAATTATACTTTCATTCAACCTGTTGCCCCATTTTCCACAAGTTTATTTTCCTCCTAAGATTTTTCCTCTCTAACCTCTCAGAGATCTGCCAGTTCTCTAACCATATTTTCTGCTCATAAACCAATCCATTAACTCTTAAATTTAGTTTACTTTGAGAATGCCTATTTGATTATTGTTTCATATATTTTAAATTTTTTTTGGTAACATTCTTCATCTTTTCATTCATTTTCTATCTTTAATCTATCTTCTTGAACATATTAACCTTAAATATTTTAATGTGTTTACCTGATAACAAAAATATGATGTGTAAATTTCTTTCTATTTTCTTTTCTTCTCTTCAAGTTTTAGTCAGATGATTCTTGGTATGTTTAGAACTTTTTTATTGAATGCTGGTCATTTTATTTGGCTTTTCAAATAAACTACATATTTTGTATACAGAGTTTTTATCATGAGTTTGTCATGATTAGAATTGGCTTTTAATTACTAACAATTTAGAAAAATTTCTTTCAGCTTCATAATTATCAATAATGTTACATTAATTATCATCAATTGCTTTGAAATTTGACAAAACCTTTATCTGTAGATTGCTTCTTCACAAATACTGTACTGTTACAAATGCATTACTGATTTCATAACCACTACAGGTTTGTGCATTACAAGAATTCTAATAAATACTCTTTTATACCATTTCCATTACACACACACACACACACACACAAACACACACATTCCATTATTGATCAAGTATGTTCTTACAGGAGAAAATTTCTGTTTTGACTAAGCATTGATGAGAAGTAAACCTTTCATTTACATTTTATGTCTGATGGTTGAAATAATTTTCTATAGAACAGTGTCTGGCTTCATACTTCTCAATTCTTTTTTTTTTTTCTTCCTCCAACCTCACATGCTTTCAGCTCTGTGAACTGTAGGACTTGGCTATACTGTAAAATTGCCTTTGTCCTTGTGCATCTATGTCCTAGTACCAGTTAAGTCAGTAGAGTGGGCAGTAGGAGCATTTCTGGATGCCATTCCTATGACAGAACAATAAATTGTTCACCATACATGGTACTGTTAAATCACACAATAGCCTCAACTCAAACTTCCCTTTAGCCAGATCCCAAAAAATCCTGTGGCCATTTCAATATGACCCAAAATAAAGGCAACATTGTGAAGGGGAAATTGGAAAAGAAAGAGACAGTAGTCTTATCTGATTGAAGTGAAAATATATCACTTTTGGAAATTCTGCAAAAGCATGATTACATGAACTAATTTCTAGGTGTCCTAAAATCTAAAAAGGCCCACCCATGGAGCGTGTATCCCTGAAGCTTAAGCCTCATTAGCTTCAAGGTAAATCTGCTTGTTATACAAGGCAGTTGAGAAGAAGTAAGGGAAAAGGATTATAAAAAGAATGATGAATCATTAGAAATAGACCAAAGGTAGTTTTTAAACAAGAAAGTAAGAGGAACTAGCTGAATGATGGGACTTAGCTAACACTGAGGCAGAAGAATATTAAAGAGAATAAGAATTGCAACAGAAATTTCACAGGGCAAGATATAACAATTAGCAGGTAACATGGTTTTGATCACTTATTATATGACTGGGCCTATACTAAGCAATTTAAATATATACTTTAATTTAATCCTTATAACATACATGTGAGGCTGGTGAATACTTTGAGCCTTATATAAAATAGGAAACCAAGGCATAGGTAGGCATAGTAACTTGCCCAAGGTCACACAGACAGTAAGTAGTAGCCATGAAGTTGGACCTGGGTCTGTTGGATTCATTGTTCATGCTTTTAGCCACTTTGTTAGAACAGACAAACTACAAGTTAGAGAAACTGAGGCTATTAACTACAATTTAGGATGGCCAGCAATACAGAAAATTATAGAAAATTTCTTTTACTTATAGTTTATATTTATCACATAAATTAGTGTATGAAAATCACCTACTCCTATTCTTATTTTGCTAAATCCAAAATGAGACTATTTTTCCAATAGTATGACCTAGATGCAGCACTGACAGTTAACAAATATTTATTCATTGACAAATATTGAGAAATTTTAATAATTCCCAATTATAAGGCCTGACAAATATGATGAGTAGAAATTAATATTTTCAGAGCCTTTTAAATATGAAAATGGCATCTAAGATTTTAGCATTATATACAATATTGGTTAATTATTAACGGTTTGGGAGAATTAATTTTAAATTTCCGATCTGCCTGCACCTAAATTCACAACAATGTTTTCCACATCAACTATAGGAGGAAAAATCCAGTCATGTATTTTATTTCCAGCTGGGTAGAAAAAAAAGTCTATTTGGACTATTAACTTTTGATTTTTTTCTAAGGCAAATGTATAGGTAATTTTTATTCCTTGATTAGGGGGAAAATGGTGGAAGAGGACAATACTAAGAATTAAACAGCAAGACTGTCAGCTCCCACATCAGGCAAATTATCTTTATACTGCCTGTCAATGTTGTTAACAGAGACTGTTATTTTACTAATCCTTATGATCCAAATGATTTCTTTTTTATGTTTCAGGGCCCAGCAGGTGAGAAAGTAGATTTGTTAAGCTGGATGGGTTTATCCTTCTTTTATATGTTTGTTCAATTTTATGTTCATTTACGTACTGTACACATATGGCAATAGAAGCTGCTAAAGCAATCACTGTTATCCTGCAAAACAACAAAGCACAGAAGCAGATGTTGTATTTCCCAGATTTTTTTAAACCCAGGATTATTATGATTAAAGATCCTTTCCTCCCCTCCCCCTTTGAGGGGAACCAGGGGTCGCTTGCTGGAGGCTTTCTGATGACTTGGGGGAAGGCTCAAATATCCCCCCATTATGGCAATCCTCCCCAGGAGCAAACCAAACACGAGCATTATAAATTTAGTTTATTTCTCAAAATTACATGGATGAAGAAAATCACCAAAGTGGCATCATATCATGTTTGTTATAGTTGTATTTACTACATTGAAAAGGCAACACACAGCACCTTTTTTCAAACAGAGAAAATAATTATGTACATTGAAGGCTGGCCTTAGCGAAAGAAGATCTAATTCACATCGGGGCAAGAGGTTAGCTTCTGTTTTCAGCCATGTGGCTATTTCAAGAACTAAACATCATGAATAATACAGGAAATAGAGGTATAGTCTAAGAAAGGGAAATCATACTTTGCATCAGGAAAGAAAATTTAATATTTAAGACTTTTTTTCCTTTTTCTAAAGAAAGGTGCCTTATTTCAAATAGGTAGGAATGCTAGAGTTTTTCTTTTTTTGGATATTTGACCTCTAAGCGGAGATGACTGAAACTGCCTTCTTTGAACATCTACGTTTTTAAAAGACGTTTTTCCTTCTCCCTAAGGGCTATTTGTCTCTTGGTGGTATTGTCTACATTTCTCACCAAAATGTAAGCATTTGTCCTTGCTCTAGACTCTGAGGTCTCCTGATAAGAGGAAAGCTGAAAAAGAGAAGAATTAAAGGTCAATATATTTATTTTGCTTTCAAGTGCATTGATGTGTGTGTATTGGGGGAGGGAAGTGGGCTTGAGTGTGTGTGGGAAGGGTGTAAATACTTTGTGATGCTATCTACCTCTGGGCTTATAAAGTTTGAACTGCATTAGGACAAGCGTTACCATTAGCATGAAGAGGAGAGTAAAACTTAATTGCAATAGCTTCTAGCTGAGCACATGGGGCAATAAGTAAATGATACACATTAGTATTGCATTCACCCCTTCTCCCTCTCTTGTTGAAGCTAATTGGAAATTTCAATCCATTTCAGACAATCAACACAACTGTCAGTCATTTTACATAGCACAATTTGTCCAGGGGGAAGAAAATGGAATGTACTTAGCAACAGAGCTCAAGTGATAGCCCATGTGTCTTAGATTTATATGTGATCATTAGTTGACCTGCACACCACAGGCAGTTTGCAAATTTGCTGCACGTTAGGATCGCCTGGGGAATGTTGAAAAAAATCCCTATGCCCAGGCTTCTCCCTAGACCTAGTAAATAAGAATCTCTGGAGGTGGAACCCAGAAACCAGTGTATCTGAAAACTCTTTAGGGAATTCAAACGAGAAGCTAAGTTTGAGAACCACTTCAATAAGGAGACAAGCTTATTTCACACACATGAAATAGAAGCAATTCATATATCAAAAGGAGATTTTATATATATAATATTTATTTATATAATTTTATATATACTTATTTATATATTTAAATATGTATATTTAAATGTATATATTTCTTTTTCTTCTCTTCATTTTGTTTGTGTTTCAAATAGACTTTGATATGTAACAATGAAGAGCAAGATGGCTGACTAGAGTTGCCAGGCTCTTGTCTCCCTCACAAACAGGGATCAAAACAATGAATAAACAACTATATTTTGAGTGGAGTGACTGAGGAAGTATGCTGGAGAGCACCAGGGGAGCAGCAAAAACCCTGTGGAGCACAGAAGTCTAGGATAGCATCAAAGAGAAGGGAGCAAGGTACCCTGCCTCTGCCACAGTTTCCCCTGCTGTGATCAGCTTGGAGTCAGGGAGACATCTCATCTCCTATGGGGAAGAGGTAAGCTGGAGACTTCCAGCAGTTCCTCTTCCCCGTCACCACAAATGTCAACAATCCTTGCTACAGGAGAGTCCTCCAGTCATCACAGGACCTAAATCCAGTTTGGGGAGTTGCCAGGAGTTCACACTGCTGCATTGCCCCAGAGGAGGAGCCCAGGTTGTACGCACTCACCTCTGCAACCTAAGCTGCTATGGCAAAGCACCGTCTTGAACCCAGACTCAATACTAGAGTGTGTTCTGCCCTGGAAGCCAGTATCTACTGCCTCTCCCCTACCTTGAGGCCCCACTGTCATTCCACCGTGTTCACATGAATGTCTTTAGCTCCAAGACCCTGGCTGCATGTAGCCTAGACCTGACAGAATGATCAAGTTCCTGGCATCTAAACCTATGGGTCATTCCTGTCTCCAGGGAACAGGTGGACCTGCACAGCAGTGAGGCTGTAGAATAGCCTGCTGTTTCACTGTGCCCATGCATACCCACTCCAAGCTTAATAGTCCAGTGGCTACCCTGCCTCCTGGAGAGATCATCACACAATGCACCAGCCCTCCACAGCACATGTACTCACATCTGGACTGACAGCCAGTCTGGCAGCAGCTTTGCCCACCAAAAAGACCACTGTACAGCCAATGGGCCCAACAGTGAGTCTGGCAACTGACTTACCTTCCTGAAGAAATCACTGCACAGCCATCTGGCCACTGTGTGTGCCTGCCTGGCCCAAAAGCCAGCCTAATGTAGTCCTACCACCCCAAAAAGCCCATTGCATAGCCTGCCAGCCCACCACTTTTAAATTTTCCCAATCTGAAACCCAGCTAGGCAGCCCCACCCCTAGCAAAACTGCATGACTGAAGTCACAAACTTCTATAGCCTAGTCCACTGAGGCAATCACAGATATTGCTGATGAGGATTGCAGAATAAACTGCATTGGGACCACACTACTGAGTCCACCCAATACCAAAGGCAACATACCATACCCAACTGACACCCTAGGTCCCCATAGATGTACATAAAAAAAACTCTCTCTATGAAAGCTACTTCATAAAACTGGAGAAAGCAACTGTTCCCCTACATGTGTAGATATCAACATAGGGACATGAGAAACATGACACACCCGAAGAAATACAATAAGTCTCAGTAAAAGACTTCACAAAAAGGATATTTAGATATCAACATAGGGACATGAGAAACATGACACACCCGAAGAAATACAGTAAGTCTCAGTAAAAGACTTCACAAAAAGGATATTTACAAAATGCTTGAAAAAGAATTCAAAATAATGATCTTAAGGAAACTTAGCAAGATCCAAAAGAATACAAACTATTCAATAAAATCACAAAAATCAATAAAACCATAAAATTATCTGAATGAGAAATTTAATATAGGTAGCTATCATAAACAAGAATCAAACAGAAACCTTGGGGCTGAAGAATTCAGTGAATCAAATAAAAGAATATAATGGAGAATGCAAAAACCAACTAGTTCAAGCAGAAGAAATAATTTCTGAGCTTGAAGACAGATCTTTTGAAATAATTCACTTACCCAATTTTATCACATATGTAGCTTCACGTGACCACTAGCACAATCAAGGCACATTTTCATCTCTGTCTTTTAACTGATATATTTAGATCATTTACATTCATTTTAATTACTGCTGTATTAAAGATTAGGTCTACCTTTTTTTTTTTATGTCTGTTCCCTCCATTTTTCATTCCTCTGTTTTTTTTTTTCTTACATTCTTATGGGCTAAATGAAAACTTTTTAGAATTCCATTTTAATTTATTTATAATACTTTCAGTATATTGTTTCGTACAGTTTTCTTAGTGGTTGCTCTAGGTATTACAGTATTCTTATGTAATTTATTATAGCCTACTAGAATCAGTGTTTTATTACTTCAAATGATGTTTTAACTTTACTTCTAATTAGGTCTTTTGACCTTTTACACTTTAAAAATATTTTCTTTAGTATTTTCTACTTACAGTGAGAACCACATCAGGTAGTATCATAAGTTTTGCTTTAACCATCAAATAAGGTTTAAGAAACTTATGAGGTGAATGATTATCATATTTACCCTTATTTTTTCCCATTCCATTGTTCCTTTTTCTTTTCTGTAATTTCTAGTCTGCTGTTACCATTTTCTTTCTATTTGCAGAGTGTCAATCTCAATATATGGTATGTGAGCTTCCCAGTGCCACTGAGTATGAGTTTTAGAAACACTGAGTCTGGACTGCTTACTGCTGCTGGCTGAAGGGTGGGAGATACTGGGCCTATTGGTGCAGCAGGTGATAGCAGAATAGGCCTGCTAGTGTTGATGGGTATGGGCAGGAGGATGGCTCCCCATTTGGGCTATGCTACTGCTACAGTCGATCAGGTCCCCCTTACTCCAGATGTGGAGCAGAGACTCACTGCTGCTATCACTACTTTGTATTGGCCATTTTTGTCCCAGGTCTGAGGTGAGGTCCACTGACTCTCCTGCTGCTATGGATCACAGGACTGGACCCCATTTTAGAAATGCTTACATCAGAATACATAGCCTGACCAGCACCTCTGGCCTGCAGCACCTCTGTATCTGTTTTCTATTGCTGTCATACAAATCACCATACATTTGGTTACTTAAAGCAACAGATTTATTATTTTGCAGTTCTTTATGTCAGAAGTCTGATACGTCTCAATGGGTTAAAATAAAGGTGCAGGCAGGAGTTTACCAGCTTTCTGGAGTTTACCAGCTTCTACAGGCCATTTACAATCCTTGTCTCAGGGCCCACTTTCTCCATTTTCCAAGTCAGCAACATTGCACCTCTCTACCCCTGCTTCTATTGTGTCGCCTCTCTCTCTTACTACAGATCAGAATAGTTCTCTGCTTTTGAGAGCTCATGTGATTAGATTTGTTCCATGGTATAATGCAGGGTAATCTCTCTGTTTCAAGGTTTGTAGCTTTAATGATACCTGCAAAGTCCCTTTTGCCATGTGAAGCAAAATATTCACAAGTTCTGGGGATTGGGGTGAGGATGTATTTAGGGTCCATAATTCCATCTATCACACCCTCAATGAATGGCCTTGAAAAAATTATTTAGCTCTTCTAGATTTATTTCTCTCACATATAAAATGGAAAGAAAGCTATCTAGTTTATACAACATTATGAAAATAAAAATAAAAACAGTCATATGAAAGGAACTAGTACAGAAAATAAGATTTATTTTTCTTTAGGACTTACATTATTCTCCAAGTTCATTCACTTGAACAGTTACTTAAAAAAAAAAAAAAACAGAATTAAGGAATTGTAGAGTCCAGGTGCTAAAATGTTATTTGAATTATCTCAGAGGCGATTAACAAGCACATATATAAAGCATTTGATTTCCTCTCTTGTGTTCTTTATCATCTCCTCCTGTTAAATCTATAAGCCCTTTAGCTCTAGCCAGGAGAGTCAGAGCTTGTTTTACTGTTTCACCCTAGTTCAATGTAAATTCTCTCTACATCTCTATAATGTGCCTGGAAATGAATATGGCTGTGGTTCTCAACTCTGGCTGCACATTATAATCACCTGGGGAGCTTTCAAAAAATACTGATGCCAAATTCCTACTTATCATGGGTATTTGGACAGGGACCTGGGAATGAGAAGTTCTGGCTTGTGGTTTCTGGAGCCAAATCACTGCACTGAATCAAATCATTTGAGAGATCATTTCTAAAGAGGAATTTGTCTGTCATGACTAATGCTCGTCTTTTGCCAATATGCTTGATTTGTGCGGATGTGAAAAGAAGGAGCAGTTTGGCCCCCTGAATGATATCCTTATGCTGTAGAATTAGTGTGGCTCAGAGCAGGTACCTTCAGATGCCCATTATTTTCTCCTGTTCCCAGCCTCATGGACTCATATACTTGGGCAACTTTGAACCTGCCACATTGTGGTGGGAGTCAGGTCTCCCGTTGATGAAAATAGACCTTCCATGGAACCCATGCAGAGTGTAGGTCCCTTCGAAACCTATCTCATGTATTATCTGAAGCAGGTAGACGTGATATTGTATTTTCAGCATTCTTGCTAGTCAGTTATAGAAAGAAGATAAAATTTATTAGGTGTCAGCTGAGTGGGCGAATGGGCTCGTTCCTTTCCCTGCCCACTATGTGCAAAATTAAGGGTAGAATATTACCTCTGGAAGGGATCAACTAGTTCAAATAAATTAAATTCCCTGCTGAAAGATGAAGAACCTGGGGCTGAGATGGTTAATTTTACATGTCAACTTGGCTAGGCCATGGTGCCCAGTATTTAGTCAGACATTACCCTGAATCTTTCTGGGAAGGTGTTTTTTTGGATGAGATTAACATTTAAATTAGCTTTGAGTAAATCAGATCACCCACCATAATGTTTGGGAGCCTGACTAATCAGCTAAAGGCCTTAATAGAACAAAAACTGACCTCCCCTGAGCATGAAGCAATTCTATCGGACTGCCTTTGTACCTGAATGGCAACTCTTCTGGGGGTCTCCAGCCTGACAGCCTACCCTAAAGATTTTGAGTTTACCATTTCTCCACAATAGCATGAGCTAATTCTCTAAAACAAGTCCCTCTTCCTATGTATATACACGCCCTGTTTGTTCTATTTCTCTGGATAAACCTGACTAATACAGCAACCTATATAGATAAAGGGATAAGTGCAAGTTCACCCAGGTAGAAAGTGGTACAGTGAGAACTAGAACTTAGTCTCATGACTCATTTCTCATCTCATGACTAGAAATACAGTCTCATGTGAACGCTAACCTAGGACCAGGGTCAGCAAGCTAGGGTCCACTGATTAAATTCTACATGGGTCCCAGTTTTATTAACAAAGTCTTATTTGAACACAGCCACACCCATTCATTGATGTATTGTGTATTGCTGTTTTCATGCTAAAACAGCAGCGTTGAATACTTGCAACAGAGAGAAGTATGACCCAAAAACCTAAAATATTTACTATCTGACCTTTCACAGAAAAAGTTTGCTGATCCCTGTCCTAGGATATTATCTGATTTCTGATCACACTAAAGGGAATAATTCATGCTCATTAGGTCAGATTATCAACCTCATATTCTCCTCAGGTCAATGATCTCTTAAATGCTAACATTTCCAGGTGTTCAAATTGGATGCGGCATGGCTCAGGATGCAGAGGTACCTCTCTCTAGACCTGTCCCACTCACGCTGCTCTCTGACTGCGGTTCTCAGAACTGGGCAATTCTAACCACGCACCACTTATTCCTCCCTGGCTCAGGCTTCACATCCTTGACAATAAATCTGTTTCTTGTTCTGTCCTAAGTGATCTGTTCCACAGACTGATAATGGAGTAATATTTTATTCTATGTAATTTGTCCTTGATATTGCCTACCTTGAAGTTTTTGTATATGTCCTATTTTGTCCAGTCACCCCCTGTCTTCTCCCACTACTAATAAAACCTCACTTTGTAAAATGGATTTGGCTCGATGCACTGAATTATGCATTTAGAAGCCATATGTGGCCTGTAGCTGGGTTTTAGCACAGAACCAAAACTCAGATCAATGTTCATATTTAAATCAACCTACTAGGCCAGAAACTTGTTTCAACATTTACTTTACTACACAGGTAACTTCTATTTTTTCACTGATGACAAAAGTATAATGTTTTATTGCCTAAATTATTTGGAGAATTACTTACAGTCTTCATTTCAGGGAACATTGTAATATGGAGACTTAGTGTGATATGATTATTTCATTATATTATTTCTAAAATGTTGAGTCAGGCTTTGAACTTTGGCCAAGAGTGGGGGAAAAAAAGGAATTGAAACAAGTAATAGGGGAAAAGATGTCTGATGGCATGAATAATTAAAGATTTGATTTTGAATCAATAGTTTGGCTGATGGCAAAATAACCAAGTTTTTTTTTTTCTCTCCTTGGTAATATTATATTTCTTTGTTAAACATTTTTTAAAATACATAAGTTAATAATCAAAATACACAGGGCTCTTTTTCATTTTTTAAACAAACCTATATCTAGATAAGGGTAGAATTCATCTTATAACTTAGAGCCTTGGACTTGTGACTCCAGCTCTGTCTTTCAGCCATGCCTACTAAATTTTTGTCTAACTTTTTGGACATTAGGTAATGGTTTCAGCTTTTGTTCCATTCTTTAGTATCCAGCTTGCTAACTCAGAGTAAGGGGATGGAATGCTTGACTGCCTGGGTTCAAATCCTGACTCTAACACTTACTTGATGAATACTCTTGTGTAAATTATGTCTTTTTGTCTCAGTTTTATCATCTATAATAGAAATAATTATATTACATCTCTTAAGAAGTTTCTGTGAGGGTTAAAAGAGAAAATCCACACAGAGTAAGAACTTATCAATTCTTGGAACACAGTGAAAAAATGTAAAAAAAAACCCCAAATGTTAGCTATTATAAATGTCTCTCATTTAATGGATAATATAGACTAGTTTACATAGGTATAGAATTTATATATACACATACATTTCATATATATGTCTGCATATACATTCATATCATATTAATTAGAGCAGCCAACATTCATGTCTAAGCATGGCCTCTGTGAACTGTAGATTTCCTGTGTTCAGAAATGTTGCTACAGTGCTCTATTGCTGTGTAACAAAGAATTCCCAACTTAGTGATGTATAAAGAAAACTAATATGTGCACAGATCCTGTGGGTCAGCAATTCAGACAGTGCACAGTGAGGATGGCTTGTCTCTACTCCATGATTGATGTCTGGACCTTCAGCTCATGAGGATTCAAATGGCTGGAGCGAGAATCATCTAGATGCTTATCATTCACATGTTTGGCACTTGAGATGATTGAAGATTGGGCCTACCTCAGACTGTTGACTGAAGTGCCTACACATGGCTGCCCATGTGGCTTAATACTCTCATAGCTTGGCAGGTAGGTTTTACAATAGTGTCCCGAGACAAGAGTGTGCAGAGATCAAGCATTCCAAGAGAACCAAGCAGAAGCTGCATGATCTTCTATGACCTAGTCTTAGATATTACATAGCATCCCTTCTATTATACTCTATTGTAAGCATTGGAGAACTAGTTTCTATAAAGGGTCAGATAGTGTATGTTTTAGGCATTCAGATCCATACAGTCTCTTTTGCAACTACTCGATTATGCTATAAAAAGCCATAGACAATACATATAATAATGAACATGATTATGTTCCAATATTCACAAAAGCAGGCAATACCTAGATTTAGTGCACAGACCACAGTTTGTTGACTTCTGCTCTATTAGTTGAAGCCATAAAAAAAGCCTACCCAAATTCATGCAAAAAGACACAGAGTCTACCTCTGGGTGAGAAGAATGGCAAAGAATTTGGAACCCTGTATTAAAACCAACATATATGGAATAGTTATATGGGGTCTGTCTGTGTGTTCTTTCCCTCCCATGCATGGTGGATAGTATTAATAAGTATCTTGCTAGGTTCTCCATAAGCCTGGGTCAAGGACTAAGTTGAAATATGAACTTAATGACCTTAAGTCTCAAAACAATTAATGACTTTAATTATGATTCCATGTAATACCTCATCATAATAAATATACCATAAAATAGTTTTCAAAAAAGTTGTTGCTTTATGTAATTTGGTACAAGGCAGACTTTTATTAAACTTCTATTAGCCGTTCGAATTATTCAACTTTGGTTAGAAAATATGACTTTCGTTTCTTTAATAAAGAGATCTGCAACTTTTCAGATCTGGTATTTCATTCTATTGAGAGGATGATGTAGGTTTTTATAATTGGAAAATGTAGGGAAGACTGAGTTCACTCAGATCACATTAATGATTACTGAAATAACCGAAATTAGAACACAGGTTTCCCAATTTTTCTGTCTTGTGCCTTTTTTTTTTTTTCCAGTAGGTGCTGCTGTCTCTTGGGCCTGGCAATAATCATTTTTGACCTTTACCTCTCCAGGCTATTGTAAAGTGGTTTGGGGCTTTGTTAGCTTTCTTACAGGTTTGTACTAAATTGTGTCCATAAAGTAGGCTGAATTCATCAGGGAAGTGTGATAGCTGTACTACCGCATTATTACTTTAAAATGTTGTGTTGGTTACTTTTCTTTTCTTTTCTTTTCTTTTTGTCCAGCTCTATCTTGAACTTAAAGAATACATTATCCAATATGAAAGATGTGCATCTGGTGAAAAACACTAATTTAAGGGAATAAAATTCCTGATGATTGCATCTGTGAACCCTTAAAACACACTGAGCTTCATTAGTAAATTGACTACCCTTAGATCTTTCCCTTGGAACAGATCGTGTAATCGGCCTTTGTGTTGATTTTTCATCCTGTTCTTTAAAGACAGAACAAATTAGAATAATTGGCTGGTACAGGAAAAGCACAAAGAACTTTCTTATATTTTCATGATGCATCTATTAATAGGGGTTGGAAATGATATCAGAGGCATAAACGTGAAACTCGGAAGGGCAATGGGGAAACAATATTGCTTCTTTAAAAATATTCTTTCAATGTTTGATCCAGAAAAAGAAAACAGAAGAAATGTGAACCCGAGGAGAATATAAAAGAAATCATATGATTTTTGTGCTAACGACGCGAGTGTGAAATTAGTAAGAATCAGGAGCAATCCTTTTTCACAAGGACTCAGGAGCAAATGAAACCATAAATACTCTCTGCTCTTGGAAAACCTTCTGTAGCAGTAATCATGGGAGGGGAGAGGAAATGCGTCAGGGCATAGGTGTTCAGAGCAAAGAGGAGGAAGGAGAACAAAAGGAGAGAGGATATTTTTAGAGCTGTCATTTTGAAATTTACCTGCTTCTGCTTCAGCGCTGCTTTGCCACCGTATTGGTCCAGTAGAAATCTCTCAAAGCAAGAGCAGCCATATTTTAAAATAATAGGATTAGAGCCAGTGACTTTAATCAAGGTCTCCTTAGTTCAAGTGCGTGGAGGAGAGTGTGGCGGAAGAGTGAGGCCACGAGAAATTGCTCAGTAGGTGAGTTTTCCTCAAACCTCGTCAACCGGGGGGAATTGATCACATCCCTTGACGGAAAGCAAAAACATTGAAAGCAAAGTGGCGAAGAGTGTGAGGTCTGTTTAGCGTGCAACCTGTATCATCTCAGTCACCTGCTGATGATAAGAGCATTGGCTAGATCTTACGAGTCCTGATCACTTACCATGGGGACATTTCCCTGGGGAATATGCCCTAGGAGGGCCGGAACTGAGTATGTCTGGTTCAGCATCATGCTCTTAGAGCCCAGCACACTACTGACGCATAGTAGACTTAAAAGTGAATATTTGTCAATTGGCCAAATGAGTAGATGTGTGTGATGTGATTCGCATCCTGTTTTCTGTTCCTATGCCCTCCAGTGGATTTTCAGTGTCAGGCTGTGCAAGTATTTATGAGGTCGGTTGGCATTGTCTCCCATTTCGCGAATAAAGATTCTACATCGTAGATATCCACATCCTGATGGCCTCACAGGAATTTCTCATCCCATTGCCTCCTCTCCCAAAAAAGATTCTGTATAATTTATCATTTATTATATTATACTGGTAGATTGCAGTTTTGTAACAGAGGGAATAGCCTAAACAACAACAACAACAACAAAAGAAAACGGCAAAAATATTTTCTGTCTCTTTAAAACACCCTCCACTCTTTTTTGAGAACTGAAGCCTCCCTGCCTGGGGGGGAGGAGGGGCAGGGTAAGTCTCTTTGATTATTTGTGCAATGGAGACGGCCCAGCCCAGACGTGGTCAAGAAGGGTCCTGGGTCGAGGTCATGAGATTGTCTTCAGAGGAGATGGGATGATCAGACTCATCAACTGTAGTTGAACAGTAGTCACCTGAAGCTGAGAACCCACCCTTTAAAAGCTCTGTATTTCCGCTTAATAGGAGGATGATGGCATTTCAGACAGGAGTCTCCATCCATCTCATTTGCTGGAAAAATACTAAAATGTCCCTTTCCTTCCTCCTCAAACCACTTGTCCTCATTCTTCTGATTTGGCCTCAAGACAAGGGCCGAGTTTTCGGTAACAGATTGGCCAGTCCTCCAGGGACTGCAACCATGTCTCAGTGATCACCCAGGCATTATCAGAATGGCTTATGGATTTTGGAGCCAAAATATCCCTCAGTATTTATTGCTTTGATTTAAAAATAGACTACTGAAAATGAAATAGCTTCAGGCACAATATGGCATTTCATGACTCAGCATGAAATCTGAGAAATATGGTGCTTACATGAAGCCTACAGTGATAAAGTTCCCTCTGCTATTGAAGTTATTGTCTGTAAATGAAAGATTCTGCATCAGTAACACTACTTTTTGCATATTCACATTAATTTCCTATTCTGCCTAAGGAAGCAATGAGGTAGTTGGTATGAGAGATGGTGTGGCTCCCAAAGATGAAAAATATTGTTTTGTTATAATTTCCAGTTATGTGAGGATAAGAAAGGCTCAGGACATTACAATGTGTTATGTGTAGCAGGTTATAATGTACTTTATGAATTTTTATAGCTATATTTTCTATA
This sequence comes from Lepilemur ruficaudatus, assembly GCA_963574885.1. Lineage (NCBI taxonomy): Eukaryota > Metazoa > Chordata > Mammalia > Primates > Lepilemuridae > Lepilemur > Lepilemur ruficaudatus. The sequence goes on along the minus strand of CAUYRT010051005.1, from coordinate 75,019 downwards.
TGAGTTTTTAGGCTCTTTTTGAGATTTTATAGATAAGTATCTTGTAACTCTGGAATACTTGGAGTTATGTAGTATGGTCTTGTAGTCCATTGTCTTAGGATAGAGATAGTAGCTCTTATCACTATAAAGTACTGTCATGTTGGTCTGTGCTTGTTCACTAATATATTATATGATGTAACACCTTCTGAAAACAAGGAGAGGAATCGTTTAAAAAATTATGAAAGATAAGAGTATATCATATAATCTTCTGTTAACATATATATTATGTAATCGTAAAACTAATAAATGATTATTGTAGAAAATTTGAAAAATTCCCAGATAAAATAAAGTCAATGAAATTTGCAGCAAATTTGGTTAATGTAAAGTTGTCCATGAATATTATTAGTACTTTCACATTTTCTAGGACTTCACACAGAATCTGCTTCCTAAGACAGTATTTATATTTCATTTTAATGAGGTTTTCATCATGTGGACACAAACTTGAACATATTTTTCTGTAAAAAAATAGAAAGACATATATTTCTGACATTTCAGACTACCAAATGTAATAAGAAGTATGGAAAAGTCAATAAGCAGAAAAAATATTGAGTAGTATTGTCAAGTTTCAGTCTGAAATGTCGGTTCTTGGCGTGCTCATGGCAGAAGAATGACCAGACATACCAAAGTTAGGCAAGCATGACAATTGAGGAGAGAAAGAAAGGATTGTAGGGCAAGAACAAGAAGTAGGTTTACAAAGCATGGTACATACACCACAGTTTATTGTAGCAAAGGGAGGGCAAAAGGAAGGGCACAAAAGGGGATGCCTGTGGTCTGTGTCTTGTATTTTAGTGCCCGGATAGGAACCTCCCTCGTGGCTCAGATGTCACCACGGAATCACTCTGATTGGACAGTTGGGGAGCTGCATGACCTGAGTCTCACTGGGCATGTGGGTTCTAGGTCACTTTCCAGACTTTACAGTACCTATGCTGCTTGGCCAGTGGGCTAGAGAGTCCTCTGCATTCTTTTGCTGCTGTTGTACCAAGTTCTGACTGGCAGATTGGTAGGGGAGTCCCTCTTCCCCCAGGCATGGAGAATTAGAGTGGGGCAGGATCCAAGACGGGGGCCACAGCTCCCACTTTCATCCCTAGGAGACCCAGAATCCCTTGCTAGCTACCTAACAGCATCTCTTTAATTGCTTACATCAATTCTGACAATAATTACCCCATTGTGGATAAAGTAATTAATGGAGAATCTGAGTCAAGAAAAATGCATGGCCTTCAAACCGTCTTAAAGCCCAACTATTTCTTTCCACAAAAAGCAACTGTCCATCCCTGTGCTTCCTTATCACCTGCCAGAAGGAGCGTTGCCTATAGCATTGGATCTGCCAGGGGGAGGATGGTTTCCACACTGTCATAAAAGACTTCTGAATCTCTGCTTCTGTATTACTGTCATCTTAAACCAGTATATTTTCCAGACATTGCATTGTGGTTAATTTTTAGAACTACAAACTGTCAGATGGCTCTAATATGGCAATTGTGTTGTAGTTCCTCAGGGCAATCAAAATAAAAGGACCTAGAGGTATCTTTAAAGAGCAGGAAGGTGTTGATTGTTCCTTTGGTTCCACAGTGAGTGGGAGATGAAGAGACCTGAAACCAAGTAAGAATGGAATGAAAGATTATTAAGCCAGGTTTAAGTTACCGGGAAGAGGCATGAGGAAATAATCGACTGTTATAATAGTAAAAATATCATCAAGAATCACATCTGTTACATAATTTCTATTGCAATCTTCTGAAACTAATGGCTTTTATATTGGAAATAACCGTGAAGTTCAGGAAAACAATCCGTTTGGAGTTGTAGGATCATTTCAAGGAAAGTATGTATAATCCTTAACTACAAATATCTTGATGATTCCCTTCCAAGTGCTGTTGTAGAAACTGTTAGCTCAATGACAGCTTGAAATGCATACTGATTACCAGAATTCATCATTCGTTTAGTCATTTAACAAACATTTATTGACACTTTTTATTGCCAGGCACTGTGATTCACCAATGGAAAACAAAATAAACAAAACAAAGAGAGATTAAGATCCTGGCCCTCATGGAGATTATATTCTGCTGATTCTGACAATAGATTGTTATTTAAATAGAGACTTACGTACGTTATAATCATTCCGTGTCATCCCTGTAACGTAAATGCTGCAAGGTAATTTTTTAAAATGTGTGTGTTTCACATTCCTGCTCACTTCCATATCTATCATTGCTCCCTCAGGGGAAGGGAGAACCACAGAAAACAAAAATGTTAAATCTCACGTGTTCATTCCCAAGATAATTTTTCCAATTTCCACTGGAGATAACAGTTTAACTGTTAAGATTTGTGAGTGTCAAAAGGGCAGATTTTGCAAACTGCAGCCAAAATTTATTCCATAAACAATAGCTTTGAAAGAAACATGTAATGATGGAGGAGCTGATGTTCCTTCCCCAAACTCAAGATAATAAAACATGCACGAGATTCCTTGAGAGGGAACTCTGGCATTTTAACATAATCTAGATAATTCTAGATATATTTTAGAATAGAAAAAAACCAATGCCCCTTTTCCAATCTGGTGCCCTGGGAGAAAACAGCATGTTTTCTTTGAGGTTTTGAGAGGCTTTTATTTTATTGTGTTTTATTTTAGTCAACCCTATTAAGATATCATTTACCTACAATAAAATACATATATTTTTACTGAACAGTTCAGTGAATTTTAGCCAATGTGGACATTTGTATAATCACTACCACTATAAAGATAGAGACCAATTCCAAAATCCTAGGAAGTTCGCTTTCTGGCTTTGTGCAAAAATCTTCCCATCTCCTATACCATGCAACTATTGATCTATTTTCTATTATCATAGATTAATTTTGTCTATTCTAGACTACATAATTTGAATAATATAGGAGGCAGCTTTTTTATCTGGCTTCACCTGTTTAGCATATGATTTTTGAGATTTATTCATATTGGAATATTTTTAAACAGAACTTTAGCCTGGATGACTGATTTTGTCTAAAACCCGAGCCTCTGGCATTACCAGTGTCTATTCTTGGCTCAGCATGACCATTTCAAACTTTTCTAAGAAGGACAAGGTTGAAACAAGAAAGGTTATTGTCAGTATAATAGAGGTGAAGTGATTTTTGTTGTGTAAGTTTCTTTTTTTGCGTAAGCGTAAATTGACCTGGTTGGCATCATTGTGTTGATAATCCAGGAGGATATTCTTCCCACAAAAACCCTGATATTATAAACTTTTAAAGGCAGTTGTCCTAGTACTATTCTATTTTTTTGTTTTTTGGAAACATTTCTGGAAAATCCAAAGGGTCACAACCTGAAAGAAGCAATAACTCACCTCCAAGCTAATTCTTTTGCTAAAGTTGAGTCATCTGACCTTTAAATGCCCTTTGATAGAACCAGATACCATTGCAAAACAATGCTCTCTTAGTTTTCTTTGTGCTGCCACAACAAAATGCCTGAGAGTGCATAATTTATAAAGAACAGAATTTTTTTCTCGCAGTTCTGGAGATTGGAAGTCAAGATCAAGGTGCTGGCAGGTTCAGTTTTCTGCCTCATGCTGCATTCTCTGGAGGGGTGGAGCTCTGTGTGCTCCCGTGGCAGAGGAGCTGAGGAGTAAGCTCTCAAACTAGCAGAACTAGCCAAAAGCCTCTCTTATAAGTGCCTTAACCCCAGTAACAAGAGGAGAGCCCTTGTAGCCTAATCATCTTATAAAGGCCGTACCTCTTAGTACTATCACATTCGTAACACCTGAATTTTGGAGGGGACACATTCAAACCACAGCACTCCCTTACTGGATAGAAATATATAGATTAATTTAAGATGGATGGGTATATGCAGTAAAGTTAAAAAACAAAGATGCTTACTTAGTTTATCTTCCTGTTTTCATTTAAGTTTCTATGCTGTAACTTTATAGATTAGGATAACCTCAGGTTAGTTTGGGGTCCATTCTTTAAATAAATGTTGAAGTACTCCTTGTCCACTCCTCCCTCCCTGCCTCCCTTCTTTCCTTTCTTCCTTCCTTCCCTCTCCCCCTCTGTAACTTTCTCTTCTCTCTCTTTCCTTCAACTTCTTTTAACCCACCACCCTTTAAACTGCATTGTTGAGGTGCCAGTTAATTATAGGAAGATTGGAACCAGTGTAAAAAAGTCTGTAGAGATTTTGTTGTTCAGAATGCAAGTTGTCCAGCTTCTATGTTGAGGAGAGCTTTGAATTTGCCCACAGTAACCCTTCCTCGGGGTCTTTGGATAAAGGCTACAGAAGCTGAGCCTTATCATCCTGACGGACAGGTAGAATTCACAGTAATGCTCCTCAAAGAGCTCACCTGCTGAAGATGCATACAAATGCATTTAATTGTTGCTTAATTGGCAGCTACTCCAACATACACAGAGTCTATTTCATTTTATATCATGATCATTGCCTGCTGTTTACCACTGTATACCTTGCTAATGGTGTGGTTTCTATGGCTTGTTAATTTCATGGCCAAATAATATTGTAATTTATTGCACACTTTCATGTGGAGGACTCAGACTCTATAAATTTTTGTGCACTTTTTCTCCCTTTGGAATATTAAACAGAGATAAGGCAAAGTAATAATTTTATTTCAAATGCACTTGATAGCTAAACATCAATTAAGACCGATTGGCAATATTTCTTCTTTCAGCAACAGTGATGGCTTTTAAAGATTAAACCATTGACTGTGTAGTTACTTAAAACAGGACTCAGTTCACTGGGATCATTTCTTAGAAAAATAGAGGAAAACTTGTGATAGTTATCTGTGGCTTATCCCAATATTGACTAATCAGCTCCATCTCAGCTAATTTAATTTATAAGAATTCATTCAGTGTTTTATTAACTCCCTTCCCCTTCCCCCATCACTCTCATGAGAGTGGATCATTAAAATCTTAAGACATGCTAAGTCACCTTCCATTTGTGCAAATCTAGCTATAAAAGCCCTTCTTATCCAATGTAACCTACTATTTTTTAGAGTGACTGGGGTTTTAATTATCTCCAAAAGTAAAGCAAACAAACAAAAGAAACAATACTTTAACAAGCCACTGAATTTCAGAGCTTTACTAAGAGGACTTTAGAATTAATTACAAACATATCATTTTAGAGCTGAAATAACTGATACCTAAACTCAAAAATAGGTGCCCAGGTCAGGGAAAGGGGTGGAAGATCAGGTTCCAAGTTGAGAGAGAGTTGGCCAGGACTCAATTGGAACATTCCAGAAACTGAAATGTAGGCCACTAGTGTTTTGAGAAAGCTGGCATCTGGCCACAAGCTTGAGACTTCAAACAGACAGCGGGCTCAGTGGGCCCTGACCTTCTGCAGTGGACAGGGAAGAACACCGTCTTCTGCAAATGCTTCCAAATGCTTCCAGTTGCAGAGGCATGAGCAATGAATTCCAGTTAGTGTGAGGAAGCGGCGAATGTGACTCATTCTGAATTTAGGTTTACTTCAGATACTTTTTGAGAAAGAACTTGAACAAGGGCAAAGTCTAATGCTGCTTCTTCAAATCCATGCTCTGTAATTAGTCTTAGTGGTGCTTAAACTGATTCCAATGTTTAATTCCAACAGTTCTCTGATCGATTATTTAATAAATGAATAACTAGGATCACAAAGAATGCAAAGGTCCGTGTATTAGAGGGTAAAGATGAAGAAGAAGGGCAGTATGGAATACAGTATCGATACGAAGTGATCTTGGTAAACAACATCAGCTATTAGGTATGGAACAAAATTCAGCATGAAATGAGTGCCTGACACCCTGCCCTACTCTCTGCATGTTTAGAAGTTGTTTCCAATTCTACGGGTTTTTTTCTTCTCCATTTTCCCCAATCCCCTGGTGACCATCGTTCTACTTTCTGACTCTATGATTATGACTACTCTAGGTAGCTCATATAAGTGGAATCAGTATTTGTATTTTTAAAACTGACTGGCTAATTTCAGTTATCATAAAGTCCCCAAGTTTCTTACATGTTGTAGTATATGTCAGAATTTTCTCTTTTTTAAGGCTGAATAATATTCCATTGCATGTATATATTAGGCTTTGATTCCATTCATCTTTTGATAGACACTTGAGTTGCTTTTACATTTTAGGTATTGTGAATAATGGTGGTATAGACATGGGCATACAAATATCTATTCAAGACTGTGCTTTCAAATCTTTTGAGTATATACTCAGACCTGGAATTGCTGGACCATTTAGTGATTCTATTTTTAATTGTTTTAGCCTCCACCATAGTGTTTTTTATAACAGCCATACCATTTTGTATTTCCACCAGCAGTGTACAAGGGTTCCAGTTTCTCCACATCCTCACCAACACTTGTTATTTTTTGTTTTCTTTTTTTTATAGTAACCATGCTATTGGGTATGAAATGGTATCTCATACTAGTTTTGATTAGTGTTTCCCTTATAATTAGTGATGTCAAGAATCTTTAAATGCTTCTTGACCATTTGTATACTTTCTTTGAAGAAATGTATATTTAAGTCATTTGCCCACTATTGAATAGGGTTGTTTAATTTTTTCCTGATATTACTGTTGCATTTTAGGGATTCTCTTTATATTCTGGATATTAGTCCATTATTAAATTTATAGTTTGCAAATATTTTCTCCCATTTCATAGGTTGCCTTTTTACTCTATAGATAGTGTCCTTTGATGCACAATAGTTTTTAATTTTCATGAAGTCTGATTTGTCTAGACTAATTTGTCATTGCCTGTGCCTTTGGTGTCATATCTAAGAAATCATTACAAAATCAATGTTGCAAAAATTTTTCCTTATGTTTTCTTCTAAGAATTTTATAATTTTAACTTTTACATTTAGGTCTTTTATTTAGTTTTGTATTTAACGTATGGTGTTAGTTAAGGATCCAACTTCATTCTTTTTCATGTGGATATCTGGTTTTCCTAGCAACATCTATTGAAAAGACTGTCCTTTCCCCATTGACTGGTTTTGACACCCTTGTCTAAATTCATTTGACCTTACATGCAAGCATTTATTTCAGAACTCTCCAGATTATTCTATTGGTCTATATACTTGTTTTATGCCACTGTCACACTGTTTTGATTACTGGAAATTTGTATTACATTTAAAATCAGAAATGGTAGATCCTTCAAATTTATTACTTTTTTGAGATTGGTTTGGCTATTCAAGGGTCCCTTAAAATTCCATATAAATTTTAGAATGGGTTTTTCTATTTTTTCCAAAAACGTCATTGGGATTTTGATAGGACTCGCATTGAATCTGTAGATCGCTTTGAGTATTGTGACAGCTTATAGACACATCTTAAAGTCTATTATTGTGTCATTTTGATATATTTTCCCTTGTTCTCTTTAGGTTACTATTTACACGAATTCTTTTTCTGTCCTTTCACTTTTAACCTATCTGTGTCTTTGACTATACAATGAGTCTCTTTTTAAAACATGTAATTGGATAATTTTTAAAAATACATTCTGCCAGTCTCTGTCTTATGATTAGAAGGTTTAATCCATTTACATTTAAAGTAGTGACTAATAAAAAGAGACTTCTGTCACTTTGTTATTTGTTTTCTATATGTCTCACAGTTTTTCTTTCTTTTCGGCTCCTGCATTACTGTCTTTTTAGATTAGTTATTTTTTTTCAGAGAAGTGTTAATTCCCTTCTCTTTTTCTTTTATGTATATTCTATAACTATTAATATTTTCTTTGTGGTTAACATGGGGATTAGATTAACATCCTAAAATTATAGCACTCTAAATTGAATTCATACGACCTTAACTTTAACAAAAACTCTGTCCCTACCCCTCTCAGTTACTGATGTCAAAAAATTATATCTTTATACATTGTATATCCCAAAAAATAAACTAATATTTGTCTTTAAAACATGAGTCTCTTAAATTATTCACAAAATAAAATGTAGACTTATAAACTAAAATTATAGTAGTACTATCTTTTAAATTGATAATCGTTTTTAGAATGTTTTGGCAATCATTTAGAATGATTGGAATCATGTAGAAAATAAAAAGTCAAGTTGCAAATTGTTATAATAATAGTAGCTTTTATAATTGTCTATAGATTTACTTTTACTGAGATCTTATGTCTTTACATAATGTCAAGTTACTTTCTAGCATCCTTTCATTTCAACCTGTAGGAATCTCTTTCACATTATGTTCAGGGCAGGTCTAGTGATAACAGACTCTCTCAGCTTTTGTTTATTTGGGAATATGTTAATTTCTCCTTCATTTTGGAAGGATATTTTTATTTGATATAGGATTGTTAGCAGACTTTTTTTTTCTTTTACCACTTTGAATATCTCAGCCTTTTGACCTCCAAAGTTTCTGATGAGAAGTTCTTTGAAAATTTTACTGAGATACTCTTGTATGTGATGAATCACTTCTCTCTTACTGCTTTCTGATTTTCTCTTTGTCTTTCAATAGTTTGATTATAATGTGTCTTGGTGTGGATCACGCTAAGTTCATCCTGTGAGTTTTTTAAGCTTCTTGAATTTTTCTATTCATGTATTTCATCAAATTTGAGAAGTTTTTGGCCATTATTTCTTCTAATAATGTCTCTTCCCTTTCTCTCTCTTCTTCTGAGACTTCCACAATACAAATTTGGACTGCTTGATGATGTGCAATGTGACTCTTAGGCTCTGTTCATTTTTCTTTAATATTTTTTCTTTCTGTCTTCAGACTTGATAATTTCAATTGTTCTATGTTCAAGTTCAATGATTTTTTCTTCTCTCTGCTCAAATATGTCTTTGAATTCTTCTAGTGATTTTTTTTCATTAGTTATTGTACTTTTCAGCTCTAGAATTTCTTTTTGGTTTCTTTCAAGTGTTTTGTTGTTGTTGTTCTCTTTACTGATATATGCATTTTGTTCATACAACATTTTCTTGACTTTCTTCATGTCTTCCTTTTTTAAATTTAGGTTATTAAGGGGTACAAACGTTTTGATTACATGAATTGCTTTTGTACAGTTTGAGTTAAGGTTATAAGTGTGTCCATTACCCAAATAGCGTGCATTATACGTGTTAGGTGTGAATTTACCCATCCCCTGCTTCCTCCTCTGACCTGCTTGATTTCTGTTGAATTTTACTACCATAAATACACATGAGTATTAATCATTTAGTTTCAATTTAGTAGTGAGTACATGTGGTATTTGTTTTTCCATTCTTGCAATATTTCACTTAAAAGGATGGTCACCAGTTCCATCTAGGTCATTATAAAATGTATTAATTCATCATTTTTTTGTGGCTAAGTAATACTACGTGGTATACATATACCACATTTTATTAATCCACTTATGTATTGATGGGCACTTGGGTTGTTTCCACATTTTTGCAATTGTGAATCATGCTGTTATAAACATTAGAGTGCAAGTGTCCTTTTCATAAAATGTCTTTTTGTCCTTTGGGTAAATACCCAGTAGTGGAATTACTGGATCAGATGATCTACTTTTAGTTCTTTGAGGTATCTCCATACTACTTTCCACAGAGGTTGTACTAGTTTGCATTCCCACCAACAGTGTCTAAGTGTTCCTTTCTCTCAGCATCCATGCCAGCATCTGTTGTTTTGGGACTTTTTGATAAAAAACCATTCTCACAGGAGTTAGGTGATATCTTACTGTGGTTTTGATTTGCATTTTCCTGATGATTAGAGATTTTGAGCATTTTTTCATATGTTTATTGGCCATCAGTCTATATTCTTTTGAAAAGCTTCTGTTCATGTATTTTTCCCACATTCTAATGGGATTGTTTGGTGTTTTCTTGCTGATTTGCTTGAGGTCTTTGTAGATTCATGTTATTAGCCCTTTTACAGATATATAGCGTGCAAATATTTTCTCTCATTCTATAGGTTGTCTATTCACTCTATTGATTGTTTCCTTGGCTGGGAAGAAGGTTTTTAATTTGATCAGGTCCCATTTATTTATATATATATATATGTGATTGCTTTTGGGGTCTTCTTCATAAATTCTTTGCCTAGGTCAACATCTATAAGAGTTTTTCCAACATCTTCTAGAATTCTTAAAGTTTCATGCCTTAGGTTTAAGTCTGTTATCCACTGTGAGTTGTTTTTGTGAGAGGTGTGGATCCTGTTTCAGTCTTCTACATGTGGCTATATAATTTTCCCAGCACCATTTATTAAATATGGATTCTTTTCACCAGTGTATGTTTTTGTCTGCTTTGACAAAGATCAGATGGCAATGTGAGGATGGTTTTATATCTGGGTACTATATTCTGATAGATTGGTCAATGTCTCTGTTCTTGTGCCAGTACCATGCTATTTTGGTTACTATAGCCTTGTTTTGTAGCTTCAAGTCTGGTAAAGTGATACCTCTCAATTTGTTCTTTTTGCTTAAGGTTTCTTTGGCTATTTGGGATCTTTTCTGGTTCCAAATGAAGCATATAATTATTTTTTTCTAGATTCGTGAAAAATGATATTGGTATTTTAATAGGGATTGCATTGAATTGATACATCACTTTGGGTAGTATAGACATTTTGACAATGTTGATTCTGCCAACCCATATGCCTGATATTTTCCATTTGTTTACATCTTCTGTGATTTCCTTCCTCAGTACTTTTTAGTTCTCCCTTGAGACATTTTTCACCTCCTTGGTTAAACATATTCCTAGGTATTTTATTTTCTTTGTTGCTATTTTGAAAGGCATTGCATCTTTGATTTGATTCTCAGCTTGACTGTTGTTGATGCAGAGGAATGCTACTGATTTGTGTACATTGATTTTGCAACCTGAGACCTAGTTGAATTTATTTATCAATTCCAGGAGTTTCTTTGCACAATCTTTGGGGTTTTCTAGATTAAGAATGATATCATCAGCAAAGAGTGATAGTTTGACTTCTTCTTTCCCCTGGATACCTTTGATTTCCTTTCTTGCCTTATTGCTCTGGCCAGTACTTCCATCACTATATTGAACATAAGTGGTAACAGTTAGGAGCTTCATTTGGTTCCATTTCTAATTGGGAATTCTTTCAACTTTTCCCTGTTCACTATGATGTTGGCTGTGGGTTTGTCATATATCTCTTCTATAATTTGGGGGTATATTCCATATATGCCTATTTTGCTAAGAGTTCTTATCATAAAAGGATGCTGAATTTTGTCGAATGATTTTTCTGCATCTGTTGAGAGGATCATATAATCTTTGGTTTTGCTTCTATTTATGTGGTGAATCATATAATTTGTGTATGTTAAACCATCCTTTCATCTCTGGGATGAAGCCCACTTGGTTGCAGTGGATTTTTTTTTTTTTTGATATGTAGTTGAATTCAGTTTGCTAGGATTTTATTGAGAATTTTTGCATCTATATTCAGAAGAGGTATTAGTCTATAGTTTTCTTTTTTTGTTGTGTCCTTTCCTGGCTTTGGTATCAAGGTGATATTGGCTTCCTAGAATGAGATGGAAAGGATTTCTTCCTTCTCTATGTTATAAAATAACTTCTGCAGTATAGATACCAATTATTCTTTGTGTGTCTGTTAAAATCTGGCTGTGAACCCATCTGGTGCAGGAATTATTTTTATTGGGAGAGTTTTTATTGCTGGTTCAATTTCATTAATTGATATTGGTCTATTCAGGAATTCTATTGTTTTCTGATTTAGCTTAGGGAGGTTGTGTGTTTCCAAGAATTTGGAAATTTTCCTCAAAGTATTCAAGTTCTATTCTATTCTATTCTTTGTGCATAGAGATTTTTATAGTATTCACAAATGATATTTTGTATTTCTGTGGTATCAGTTGAAATATCTTCTTTTACATTTCTGATTGCAAGTTATTAGGGTCCTTTCTTTACTATTTCTGGTTAATATGGTAAGAGGCCTATTGATTTTGTTTATCTTCTTGAAGAATCAACTTTTTGTTTTGTTCTTCTTCTGTGTAATTCTTTTATCATCAATTTCATATAATTCTGCTCTGACCTTGGTTATTTCTTTTCTTCTGGTGGGTTTGGGATTGATTTGCTCTTCCTTTTCCAATTCCTTGATATGATTTACAAGATTGTTGATTTGGGATCTTTCTGTCTTTTTGATGTAGGCATTTATGGCTATGAATTTTCCTCTTATGACTACTTTTGCTGAATTTCACAGATTTTGATAACTTGTGTTTCCTTTGTCAATTAGTTTGATGAATCTTGATTTGCATCTTAATTTCTTCCTTGACTCAATAATCTTTCAGGAATAGTTTGTTTAATTTCATGATTTTGTGTAGAGTTGAGTTTTCTATCAAAATTGAATTCTAATTTTATTCCACTGTGGTCTGAGAAAATATATAGCATAATTTTTATTTTTAAAAATTTGTTGATACATGTTTTGTGGCCTCAAATGTGACCACTCCATGAACTGATGAGAAGAAAGTGTATTCAGTGGTTTTGGGGTAGAATGTTCTGTAACTATCTGTTAGGCCCATTTGTTTTAGAGTTCTGTTTAAGTTGCTTGTTTCTTTGCATATTTTATGCTTGGAAGATCTGTTCCATCAGTGGGGTGTTGAATGCCTCAGCTATTACAGTGCTGTTGTTTACCATTTTGTTTAGATCAAGTGGGGTTTTCTTAATGAATCTTGGTGTACCTCTGTTAGGTGCTTAGTTTATATTGTTATGTCTTCTTGTTGAATTTCTCCCTTCACCATTGTAGAATGACCATCTTTGTCTTTATTTACTTTTGCTGATTTGAAATCTATGTTATCTGACATGTGAATAGCCACACCACTTTCTTTTGATTTCCATTTGCATGGAATATTGTTTTACATCCCTTCACCTTGACTCTGAATGATTCCTTGTGAGTTAGATGTGTTTCCTGGAGATAGAAGATACTTGGCTTGTATATTTTTTTATCCATTCAGCCAGCCTATCTCTTGAGTGGGAAGTTCAAACCATTCACATTTATTGAAAGACTTGATAAGTGGGTTGGATTTCTGTTCATCCTATTGAGTAGAATTTTATTGCTTTGTTTTACCACATAAGCCTTTATGTTACATAGGCTCGGAGCTTTAGCTTTTGGCTGATTTTATACCAGTGGGTGACTATTGTGCCAATCCATGCAAAAGGCAGTTCTGAGTACTTCCTACAGGGCAGGTCTGGTCTTGACAAATTTAGTCAGTTTTTGCTTATCTGAGAAAATCTTTATTTCTCCCTCATATAAGAAAATTAGTTTTGCAGAATCAAAATTCTAAGCTGGCCATTGTTCTGTTTGAGAAGACTGAGAATGGGGCCCCAGTCTTTTCTGGCTTGTAAGGTCTTGTAAGTTGAAAAGTCTGCAGTTAGTCTGATGGGTTTTCCTTTGTAAGTTTTCTGTTGCTTTCACCTTACAACTCTTAGGAGTGCCTCTTTTGTGCTTGCTTTTGTCAGTCTGATGACTATATGTTGTAGTAATTGCTTCTTCATGACTTTCCCCGGGGTCCTTTGAGCTTCTTGTACCTTGCTACATTTCTAGCAAGGCCAGGGAAATTTTCTTCAATTATTATCTCAAATAGGTTTTCCAATTCTTCTGTATTTTCTTCTTTGCCCTCGGTGATGTCTATTATTCTTGTGTTAGGCCTTTTTACATAATCCCATATTTTTTTGTAGATTTTGTTCATTTCTCTTAGTTCTCTTTCTCTTTCTCTTTGACTGACTTGTTTAATTTGAAGGTTTTGTCATCAAGTGCTGAGATTTGTTCTTCTGTCTGATCTAACCTATTCTTAAGGCTTTCCACAGTGTTTTGTACTTCTTTGAATAAATTTTTCTTTTCCAGAAGTTCTGTCTGATTTTTTTTAAAGTAATTCCTTAGTAAATTTCTAAAAAATTTTTTAAATCTTTTTTTAATCTTTTAAAAATAATTTCTTAGTAAATTTATTCATTTCCTGCATTGTCATTGTGGTTTCTTTGTCTTGGGTTTCTATTTTTTCTTGTATTTCATTGAGCTTTCTTAGATTCCATACTTGAAATCTTTCATCTGTCCTTTCAATCTTTTCATTTTGGCTGATATCCGTTGGTAAAGAGTTGGGTTTTTTGGGGGGAGGGTGTCCTTTTATTGTGATTTTTCATGTTTCCAATGTTCTTTCACTGATTCCTTTTGATCTGGCTACTTAGTCAATACTTGGAGATGCTAAGCCTGGCTTATGGGCCTGACTCTGATTCCCTAAAGATCAATCCCTGAGTATGCCAGGGACAGGATTGCTGATCCTATTTTGCCTATGGGGTGTTCTAGCTGGTTTGGTGTACCTCTTGAGTTACCTATGACCTACTGTCTGCACCTCTTCCCAACAGTGTATAGTGAGTTAGGTGCTGTTGCTTAATCTCAGTCATGGTGGGTAGTACTTGTGAGTATGAATCAACCACTCCCTGTTTTCTTGAGTTGGGAGGTGCTATGCTTAGTCGTAACATTGATTGATGTTTGTGTGGAGAAGCCAGTTGCCAAGATGGACTTTTATGTCCATGGTAAGCTCTGGTCTCCCAGGTGGGACATACAAATGCCCCAGGCTTTAGGAGGGACCCTGTACCTCCCAGGGTTTTGCTTCATTTCTCTATGTCTTCCTTTTGTTCTTTGAGCATCCTTCATACAATTGTGTTAGTGTTGTTGTATGATAAGTCTACCACCTGGTCTTTCTAAGGGATAGTTTCTATTGATTTTTGTTTCCTTTAGCATTTCTTTATATACTTGTGATGCTTTTACTGTTGTTGAAAAACAGACATTTGAATCTATAAGGTGGTAACTCTGGTAATCAGATTCTTCCGCTTCCTCAGGGTTTACTGGGTTTTTTGTTTGTTTTCTTGGTTTGGCGTGGCTTTAATTTTTTAAAGACTTCTTTGTACCAAGAATAAATTTGAGGTGTAAGCTTAAGATGTTCTAGGGCTTCTCTGAACCTGTACCTTTCCCTGGGCATGCATTATGACTTTCTAATTTTCCTTGTATATGCAGTTGCTTTTGAATGTACTAGTCTTGAAGGTTTAGCTCCAAAAAAGGAAAAAAGAGAAAAATAAAGAGGGTGAAAAGCACCAACCCTTTAAATCCCCTGGAAGTTGCTTTTGTCTAAGGAAGAACAGCTTGTAACAATAGCAATGAGGTACAACCATGGCTGCTCACCTCCATTTTTACACTTTTCTAATCAGAAGCAGCAATGAGCAATCAGAATATGAATCACTGGTACTGGGAGGACAGAGCCCATATTGCCCACCCTGGCTACCACAAGCTGTGTACAAGCTGCCCCAAGAACACGTGCATACCCTCCAGGAATGGGGGTGATGAATGGTCTCCCACTAAAGAGAATTTACCATTTAAGCCTTCCCCTGGAAGTTTTCAAGCTTTCAACAAACTCCAGAGTTCAAAAATATAGTCCTCCATATCCAAGGGGGATATGTTCTAACAGCTTCAGTGGATCCCTAAAACTGCTGATATTACAAAACTCTATATATACTATTTTGTTTTAACCTGATAACCAAGATGGCTACTAAGTGACTAATGGGTGGGTAGTGTGTACAATGTGGATATGCTGGACAAAGGGATAATTCACATCCTGGGTGGGACAGGGTAGGACTGCATGAGGCATCATCACACTACTGAGAACAGCATGCATTTGAAAACTTATGAAATTTCCATTTCATAATTTTGAAACTATGAAAAGCGAAACCGCAAATAAGGGGGGACTACTGTAGTTGCCTCATATAGACTTTGCCAGCGCCATTGTTGTCAGTGGCAGGGAGACAGATTCCTGGTGCTTCCTACTGCTCTATCTTCCCAGAATTATCTCTTCTATTCTATTTTTATGACAGATCTCAGTATGATAACTTATATTTTACTGCAACACTATGTACTTCACGTATCGTGAAGTTTGTGTGAGAACAAGCAAGCAATAGAGGCTGCTTTGCAAGCAGCTTCAAACTGTCTCTGCAACAACTGGGGGTAGAAGAAAAAGGACAGAAAGAAGAAAACAAGGGATCCAGTTCCACTGGAGTCTCTCACTGTCTTTGTGGAATCTCTTTCTGAAACTAAGTACAAAAATTACTGATTGTTTTTCTTCATGATTTGAGTTTTTTCTTCCATCAGTTATCTCTGCCTGTAATATGTCATCTTCAATTTTAATAAGCATACTCATCTTGTTCCCACCTGTGTTAATAATACAAATGTCAATTGAACTGGTGACACTGACTTATCAAGGAAGTGTTACAGGTGCAAATGTATAAATTTCTTAATTTTAGAAAAATTTACTAAAAATGATGGCTAAAATATTCCTCCTTATATTTGTAGGGTTTTTTTTAAATTAAATCTTTTAGTATACAATACCTCATTCCCTAACAATTCCAGATAAATAAAAAATTTCTATATATAGTTGCATGCCTGCTGGTCTGTATAATTTTCTGCAGGTATGATCATACTGAGGGTAGCAATCCAGTGTACTGACTTATTCCAATAAAGCTATCACTTCAATTGTGACTCAGTTGGTCCACTGTATCAGATCAGAGGTGAATTTCTGTAATTCCATTTTCCTTTACAATCACTTTGAATAAATGACCCAAGCTGGTCAAACCAAATAATTTTTGCTCCTGAAATAATCTTTCAGGGACAACTTCAGTCTTTGATATGGAGATATTTTAAAATAAATTAACACATGCATGTTCTAAATACAATAATAATTATTAGAGATAAGGTTTTATACTAGGCATTTCTCTTTTTTATTTTCTAGCTTATGAAAAAAAGCAGTTTGCTTTTAATTTCTGGTTGATTTGTTAAATGTTTATGACCATAATAATAAATTTTAAGTTTTGCCTCATATCTTTTGATCTGAATTAGTAATGGATATTGTGATAAGCAGATAGGCTGTGATATAAATATAACTGCTAACTTCAAAGAATATGTAATCTATTGAGTAACACAGACACACAAGCATTTGTTTACTAAATGAAATGTTAGTCAAAGAGATAAAGTGCTATGAAATCCTTGAGCAGCCAAATCAGGTTTAAAGACAGGTGTGCAGTTATTAGAGATTATTTTTTAAGAGCTAACTTTCAACATTTCTCCAGCTACATGTAGAAAATAACACAGTTTTTCAAAGTCTTGGGTTTTTCTTTAAGCAATTTAGCATTTTGATATTCTGGGTATTCTTGTAATGAAATTAAATCCAAAAGAAGTTTTCTTCTCATAATCTCTTGAAATGGTTGTCCTTATTCATCTATAATATTTTCTATAATTACAAAGGTCAAGAAACTTCAATATTATTAAAGTTTCATAAAGCAAAGGACACTTAAAGAATATGATGTTCTAAAACTGACAAAGTTCTTGTAAAATGATTTCAAATAAAGTATAATATTATTTTCTGTTTATCAAAAGGTAAAAATATTTAGGTTGAGTTAGTGAATGGTAGAGCTTTAGAGTAAAGAGTGTCCTTAAAACATCATCTAGTTTGTACTTCAATTGTGGTAGACATTAGCCACATGGGGCTTTTTATATTTAAATAAACTTAGAAAATCAAATTAAAAATTCACTTTTGCAGTCACAGTAGCTCATTTCAAGTATTTATTAGTCATATGTGGTTAATGGATGCCATATTGGACAGTACAGAAAATTTCCATTTGTTACACAAAGTTCTATTCTGAAATACTAAAGATACATTTAGATATTTACAGAAAAGGAAGCTGAGTCCCAGGGATACAATATAACTTTCCCAAAGTCATGCAATTATGTTTTTCTGGAAACACAGAATGACAAAAAGGAAATAGTTGCAAAGGGATAAAAGAAACCCAATGATAGCTTCTCAACGACCAAAGTAGGGTTTAACAATGCATACACAGCTGTTAACAGGGTTAAAACCTCTGATGATTAGCAAGATCTAAATGCCTAAATTTGGACATTTAACTTTTTATGCAATCACTTTTAATAGCAAAAAATGTTTCAACAAACTGCTGTCAGCTCCACACTTTCAGCCATTACTGTGCTTCCAAATTATGTCTTTCAGTTTCATGTACAGGGCATCACTCTGAAATGTGACGGTGCATCCTTCCCCAGAGAGATTAAGAAATCTTATGGGGGTTATGGCTATATTTAAAAATATTGATTTTGAAATGCATCATGCAGACTGGCCAGGTTTTTAAAGGGGTTCTTGCCATCACACAATCAAAACATGAAATTTTTTCTCACCTTGCAACCGTCAAAGGCAGTCCCTGAATTTTCATTATTTTGTTGAAATCCAAATATTATTTTTCCGTTCTCTAACTTGTTTTCATCACAGTGTGATCAACTATTGCCAGAGAAGGAAAGGTTAGATTTATCAATCAAAGTTTGCTACAGGCCCTCTAAATAATTGAACCCTCAGGAGAAACAATCCTCATGTCTTTCTTTTCTGTTGTTTCAATACCTTCATAAAAAGTCATTTCAATATGTTTGGTCCTGTAGCAGAGGTTCTATGAAGTGCTTATCTTCCTTTTAGGTCCAGAAAGCCTGTGAGTCTGTGGATAAAGCTGAGTAAGGAGAGAGGATGGGAAGAATGGAGAGAGGCTTACTGCTAAGGAAAGGACACTGTTCTAAAACCTCCTTGAGGTGGGGAGGCCACAGATACCCATGATCAAGCTAGAAAGAGTCTGTAGCATCAAAGAGATGAATAGCATGAAGTCATGTGATCAACTTTCCTCCTAGAAATACAAACTGTATTCTTTAGTTATCCTACTCCTTCTGCCCCAGGAAAGGGTTAGGAAGGTCTGGAGGGGTGGATAGTTACATAAGTGGAAGGAAAAGCAGTTGAGGAATCTAGTTTGGAGCAAGGAAAATGAAAGAAACTGAAGCTGGCAGGTGGAAGGCAGACTTTTCACCTAAGTCCTCAAGTAAAATTCTAAGTTCTGGGAGCACAAAATACAAGTCAAAGAGTGCTCATATAAACCCTTTGGGCTCCATAAAGAGTAGAGAAGGTGAGGCAGAGAGAAGAATGGGCCATTGAAGTTATAATAGTTATGATGGGATTTAACCTTGAAAGGCCACCTGAGTTAAATCCCATCATAATCAACCTCTATCAGCTCAAGTTTTCTCCCTACCCTGCCAGCTCCTAGTGGGAGACTCATAGCTCCAAGGCCCTCTCTGCCAGAGGGGGACCTGCTGGTAAATGTTCTGCCTCCATTCTGCACTGTAGTAACTCAGTTGGAAATCTTGACCCTATTTTTAGGTTCTAAAAAGAAATTTCATGGACCTAAAAGACTCAGGAACACAGTGGCTTTTATTTAAAATCTGTAGGTTGGGGGATCATACTTGTGATCTGCAGCAGCCCAAAGCTGCACAAACATTTCCCTTATTTCCCCTCTTCCCTCCTTTCTCTGTGTCTTAGCCTATCTTTGCTGGATTTTCCAGGGGACTTCACATACTTATTCATTACGTGGTACTGGTGATAAGACCCACCTGTGAATTAAGAAAATGCCCACCTTCTATATCAAACACTTGTTATTTTCCCCCAGCAACATATGTCATTTTAGGAGGACTCTTATGCTGTCAGCTCTTAAATATATTATGATTAATATATTATATTATGTGGAAGCCACTCTTCTGTCCTTGCCTGGTGCTGGCCTCCTGAAATGCTTAGGCCTGCCCTGCCTCAGCTCCTCTAGGGACAGCAGCTGCTGCTGGCTGGTGCTGGACAGTAGGTACTGCCTCACCTGACACCTTAGTCTCTTCTCATTATAGTAATTACTGGCTGATAACCATCTTGATAGACTAGGCATAAGGATGCTTCTGTGCTCTACCAAGGCCCATTTGGCACAACCACCAAAGCCTTTGGCTCCCACAATGACCAAGTGTGTGATAATCAGTGAAAAAATGGCAGCATTCCATCCTTTATTATATATGCTTCACAGTGGCCCCAAACACCTTTGCTAGTGTCCCAATATTTCACGGAGCTTAGGGATACAGTTTGAAATCATTTTTTACTTATTTCTATCTTCATCGTTATAACACAGGCATATCACTGGGGCTCTGAACAGGGATTGTCTGAAAATAGCTCTATTCAAAATCGTTACTCACAGAGAACTTTAAAACTGCTTACTGAGTAAATCTCAGGATACATGGCTTGTTTCTTGTCAGTTATATCCTGGGAGGTCCCTAAAAAGACATCTTGATTACTGCTTGTGGTAGGTTGAAAAATTCCCACCACCCCCTCCAAAAGGATATTTATATTCTCTGGAACCTATGGTTGTCACCTTGCTTGGAAAAATGATCTTTGCAATTGTGATTAAGTTAAGAATCTTGGGATGAGAGATTATTTTGGGTTATGTGGATGATCCCTAAATGTAACCAATAATGCTTTTATAAAAGAGAGGTAGAGAGGGATTTGACATACATAGAACAGGAGGAGGCAATGTGACCACAAAAGGAGAAATTAGAGTGATGCAGCCTGAAGCCATGGAATGCTGGCAGCCTCTGGAAGCTGGAAGAGACCAGGAATACATTCTTCCCTAGCATGTCCAGATGGTGCATGGCCCTGATCGCACCTTAGTTTCAGTTCAATAATATTGATTTCAGATTTCTGGTCTCTTAAACTATGAGAGAATTAATTCTTTTTTTTTTTTTTTGACAAATTTATTGAAGTATAATTTACATTCCATGCCATTACTCCATTTTAAGTGAACAATTAAATGATTTTTAGTAAATTTACCGAGTTGTACAGCTATTCACATAAATCAGTTTTAGAAGATTTCCTTCCCCCTATTAAGTCCCATAATTCCCATCCCCAACTACATTTCAAGCATGCCCCTCCCCATCACAATGCTCTCCACATCCCTCAACTGTGGGTCTACTGCCCCCAACCCCTGAATCCCTGGTGGACACCACCACCATTTGAGCACCGTAGTGTTAATCAGTCAGTACCAATTTGATGGCGAGTACATGGGGGGCCCATTTTTCCGATCTTGTGTCACCTCACTTTGAATAATGGGCTTGAGCTCAATCCAGGACAATATAAGCAGTGCTAGCTCACTGTGGTTTCTTAAAATTGAGTAGCATTCAATTCTTATTGTCATAAGCCCCTAAGTTTGTGGTAACTTCTCACATAAATAACAAGATGTCTATTAATATTTATCTCTTGCCATATAATAAACTGCTTTAAAATTTAGTGACTTAAAATAATAATTTACTATTATCTCACCGTTCCATGAATTGCCTGGACTCATCTGAACAGTTCTTGATTGTGGTCTCTCCTAAGGTTGCAATCAGATGCCCACTGGGGCTGGAGTCGTCTGAAGACTTAATGTGGTGGAATATCCAAGATGGCCCATTTACACGGCAGACAGTTGATGTTGGCTGTCTTCTGGAAATTCAGTCAGGGATATGGGCTGGGGTGTCTACACATGACTTCTCCATTTGACTTAGACTTTTTACAGCATTGTGAATGAGTTTTGAGAGAAAGCAGCCTAAGGTTAAGGGTTTCAAGAGACCAAGGTGGAAAGTTGAAAGCTCCTTATGGTCTAGCCTCAGAATTTCCAGAACGTCACTTCAGCTGCCTTCTCTCAGTCAAACAAGTCAGTCCTAGCACACCTTCAACGGGTAGGTGGGATTAGAATCCATCCCTTCATTGAGAGATAGCAGGTACTCATAGAGAGGGAGAGAGCTGAGTGTTTTCTTTGTAGATAATGTCAGTTTCATTCTTCAACATTTTTCCTGGACAGGTCCACGTATACCCTAGTCATGTATTTGTTAGCCCAGTATGTTTTCTCATGTATTATTTTTCAATGATTTTGTACACACAAACACTCACATGTAACATTAACTAAGGTAAAATTAAAGTCCGAACAGAAGACTCTGTTATAAACACGAAGGCTCCCCCACCAAGATTGAACTTCAGATCTTCTTTACAAAGGCCACCACAAGCACATACATTTCCCTTTAGTTTTTGGCATCTTATATGTTTACTTTCCAGAAACAAGTTCACTATGTTATTGTTAATTATTTTATTCCGTTGTATATATGTGTTCTTATAAATTTAACGGATGTTGAATTTTTATATCAAGTTAAATCCCTTTCGCCTCAAGACAGCCGAATTGAAGCCCAAAATCCCTTTGGGCTTCAAGATACCCAATGCATCAGTTTTACCCTTGCTTTGCTTTTGTCAGCACCTGAGTTGTTCGATATAACCCCAATAAACATTTTGCCCAAGAATTCTATGGGTGGCCACCACAAAATTCTCAAGTCTTTTCCCTTGCCAACCTCTTTCATCTACCAACGTTCCTCTAAAAATATTAATGAATTATAATATACTTGCCAAAAAGTACACTTCGTAAGTCCATCGTTTAATAAACTTTCACAAAATAAACAAATCCAGATAAATACACCCAGATTGCAAAATGGAATGTTACCAGAATTGTACAGCTACTCTTGCATCCTCTCAGTCACTTTCTACATCAGCCCCCACCAGGGTAATCGCTACTCCAACTTTTATTATCCTCTAATAGTCATGCTTAATTTTAAACTTTATATATAGTAAATGGAATCAATTATGTTTGTGTGATATATCCATGTTGTTTTATGTATTTGTAGTTTATTCATTTTCATTGCTGTGAAATTTTCCATTGCATTAATAAACTATGATATATATCTATTATACTATTAAAGGATATTTGGTTTATTTTTACATTTTTTTCTGCTGTGAATTGTGCTATTATGAAGAATTTTGTATGTAAATTTTGGTGAACATATGTAGATCTCTCTATAAGATGTATACTGAAGAGTGGATTTGATGGGTTACAAGGATTGCACAAATTCATCTTAAGTTATGTATTAGCAAACAGCTTTGCAAAGTATTGCTCCCAGTTGCACTCCCAGGAGAGTTCCAGGTGTTCCACATCTTCACTAATGCTTGGTATATTATCAATTATTTTAATCTTAGGCACTGTGGAGGTTGAGTAGTGAGATCGCATTGTAATTTTAATCTCATTTCCTTGATAACTGTTGAGGCTAAGCCCTTTTCACATCCTGTTGGCAATTTGGAAATCCCTTTTTGTGAAATACCTTGTCAGTTTTTTTGCCCATTTTTAATTGTTTTTTTGATTAATTTGTAGGAATTAATTATATATTCTGGTGATCCTCATCCTTTGTAAAATGTATGTATTACAAATTATTTCTTCCACACTGTGCCTTGCTCTTTTGCTTTCTTAATGGTTCTTAATTTAAACGGACCACAATTTGTTTATCTTTTCCTTTATGCTGAATCCTTTCGTGTCCTGTGCAAGAAATTGTTGCCTACCTCAAGATCATGAAGATGTTCTCCTTCATATCTTTGAGAAGTTTTATTATATTACCTTTCACATTGGATCTACAATTCATCTAAGCTGTTTTTTGTGTACTGAGGTAGAGGGTCAAGTTTCATTGTTTCTTCATGTGGAGATACAATTTACTCCAGCACTTTTTATTACAAAGATAAATTTTTCCCCACTGGATTGAGTGCCACCTGTTATAAGCCTGTAGTTGAGTCTGTTAATATACCCTTTATTTTATTCCATAAACCTATTTGTCTATTGTTGTACCCAAACATCACTGTCTTAATTACAGTAGCTTTACAGCAAGACTTTTTATCCAGTAATTCAAGCCCTACAGATTTTTAAATCTTCTTAAGGGTTGCCCTATTTTGTGACCTTTATATTTCTATATGTCTTTTATAATTTCTACCACTGTTAACCGAAACTAGCACCACCACTAGCATTATCAATGATAAAAACATGGTTGGAATTCTGACTTGGGTTTCATTGAGTCTATAAATAATTTGTTTAGAATTGACATCCTTAAATTATTTGCTCTTTTAATTCAGGAACAAGATATATAGTTCTGTTGATTTAGGTCACCTTCAATTTCTCTCAATAAATGTTCACACATCTATGCATTGAGATAATGTCTATTTTTTAAGTTGATTTAGAAGTATTACATGATTTGGGAATCTATTATAACTGATATTTTAAAAATTTAATTTTTATTTGTTTCTGGCATAGATGTCTGCAATAGATCTTTTTTATTTTGGGTTGTTATCATGTAAACTTGCAAATTATCTTATAAAATCTATATTTGTAGAATTTTTGGATTTTCTATGTACAAATTTTGTCATCAGTAAATAATAATAAATTTTCCCCCATCTTACCTTTTACTTCTTTTTGTTTCCCTGTTGACCCTTCTTGGCTACTGACATAATAGAAGGTATGATAGTGATTAACATTTTATTATTTCCCATCTTGGAGCAAAACCTGTATTATTTTAGCAATGAAATTTTGTGGATAAGATTTTTAAGTATATGTTCTTTATTAAATTAAGAAACTTCCTGTATTTTTCTATAAAACAAGTAATTTCTTTTTTAAGACAGTCTCTTGCTCTGTTGTCCAGACTGGAGTACCAGTGCTGATAATAGCTCACTGCAGCCTTGAACTCCCAGGCTCAAGTAATTCTCCTGCCTTAGCCTCCTGAGTAGGTAGGACTACATGTGTGTGCCACCATACTCAGCTATTTTTTTTTTTTTTTTTTTGTAGAGGGGAGTCTCACTGTGTTACAAAGGCTGGTCTCAAATTCCTGGCCTCAAGCAATCTTCCCATGACAACATCTCAATGTGCTGGAATTATAAACATGAGCCACTGCACCCAGCTCAAATAATATTTTCATATTGAATTGCATCAAATGTATTTTGTACATTCATGGAGATAATAATTGTGGCAGCAACTAAACCAGGTCTGTAGATTCTTCCTAGAAATAGTTTTTGCACTCATTGAGCATTTCAAATTCTACAGTTTTCTCCTGGGGACTGGTTCTTTAATCATCTGGTTCTGGGAGTTGACTGGGCTCTGCATTCAGGAGTCTCCCTAGACCACATAAAAGAAACTGGACCACACATCTAATATCTCAAGGGACTGGCTTCTTGCCTATCTTGGAGCACTGACAGAGCATGATATACTCTAATATTCTGGGGGCCACTATGAACAAAGACAGTAGTTTGGACAAGAACAAAGGTTTGAGAGGAACTTAGAACTCTGGCTGGGCTGGCTGGTGAAGTCTATCTTCTACACATAGTCTATCTGACAAGAGTTGGAGAGAGGATTGTCTTATCTAAGGCACAGAAACACAAAGAGTGAAGTAGCATAAAGAAACATGGCAATATGCTCCAAATAAAAGAGAAAGGTAAATTCCCAGAAACAAACCCTAATACAATAGAGATATGTAATTTACTCAACAGAAAATTCAAAAGAACAATCATAAAGCTGAGGTGAGGAGAGAAATTTATGAACAAATTTAGAATTTTAACAAAGTGATAAAAAAATACTTTTCAAAACCTACTAAACAGAAATAATACGCCTGAAGAATACTACAAAAGACCTACAAATTTCAATTGATAGTTTCATCAACAAACTAAATCAAGCAGGAAAAAGGATCAGTAGACTGAAGACAGGTTTGGAAATCATTCAATCTGAGGAGGAAAAAAAAAAAGAAAAAATGAAAAAGAGTGAAGGTAGTTTCAGTGACTTATGGTATACCATCAAGTGGAGCAATATATACATTATCAAAAATTCAGAAAGATAAGAAAGAGAGAAAAGGACCAAAGGCATGTTCAAAGAAATTATGGCTGAAAATTTCCCAAACCTAGGAAAAAGAAGTTGGAAGCCCAGGCACAAAATAAAATAATTACAAAGAAACTCATATCAAGACACATTATAATCAAATTGTCAAAGTTAAAGACAAAGAAAGTTCAGAAAGCAGAAAGAGAAGTGACTTCTTACATACAAGAAAGCCTCCATAACACCTTCATTGGATTTTTCAGCAGAAACCTTGCAAGCCACGTGGAAGTAAGATGATATATTCAAAATGCTGCAAGAAAAAAAAAAAGTCAATCAAGAATACTAAATCCAAACTTCTCCAAAGAAGACAGAATAATGGCCAAAAAACATATAAAAAAAATGTTCATCATCACTAATCATCAGAGAAATGCAAATCAAAACCACAATGAGATGCCACCTATCCCCAGTGAGACTGGCCTCTATCAAAAAATCCCAAAACAATAAATGCTGGCGAGGATGTGGAGAGGTGGGGACTCTCTTACACTGTTGGTGGGACTGCAAATTGGTGTAGTTTGCTTTTTAAGAAAAAAAACCACTAGCATTATTTTTTGAGATTAAAATGGATAGATTTAGTTTATTTACTTTAACTGCTCTACAATATGAACATGATGTGAAGATGAAATTTTATTTTTCCTGTCTGCTGTTAATACACATCAAAATTATTTAAAATTTTTCACTCTTTTTTTTTTTTTAATTTTTCACTCTTAGCAAAAGTAATGCAACAAAATTTCTGACAGATAATTCCAAGGACATACAAAAGGTATTCCTTAGGCCAATGTTTTCAAACTGTCACCCATTAATGGGTCACAAAACCAATTTAATCGATTGTAACCAACATGAAAAATAATGAAGATTATTTGTA
The DNA here is from genome assembly GCA_963574885.1 of Lepilemur ruficaudatus. Taxonomy (NCBI): domain Eukaryota; kingdom Metazoa; phylum Chordata; class Mammalia; order Primates; family Lepilemuridae; genus Lepilemur; species Lepilemur ruficaudatus. The sequence goes on along the minus strand of CAUYRT010051005.1, from coordinate 48,622 downwards.
AATTGTATGTTATATAAATAATATCAAAATTCATTGCACTTTATAAGGGTAAGTTTTGTTAAGCTTTTCTTTCCACTGGATAGGTATGTATGCAGGTGCACTGAGTTTTAATGTAAAAAGTATTTCCTACTGAGGGTCACAGTGAAAAGGTCAGAAGCCACCACGCTAGGGCATGTACTGCAAGACCCCCTGCTGGATCATGGGGTATATGCATCCCCAACCTTACCAAGTGTTGCCACATTTCTCTTGGAAGTGATTGCATCTTGTTTGCAGAGTTCCTTCCTGTTTCACCACATTTTAGCCCTGAGTTTTTGTGACAAGGGTTTCTAAGTATACTTTTAGTTTATTTTTCCCAATTACTAGTGAGGCTGAGCACAAGTCAATTCTAAGTGGTAGAAAGAAATGGAGGTGAAGGTTTATGCTTTTTATTTTAGCACAGTATTGGATAGTCATAAGAAAAATAAAGCATGTGGAAATGAGTAGCTGGGATCTTTACTAGTTTGATGGGGAAGAAGGAAAGTGAAAAATATATAATATTTTGAGCTCCATTCTGAAGGACTCCAGCCTTAGAAAAGGAGTAGAATGGAGGGTGCTCTCTGCTGCCCAGTGTGTGATGGGTGACACTCGGGGCAGAGGGTGAAAATACAGATGCCCTCAGCAGCCGGCAGTTTTATGTGAGTAAAGCGTGCTGAGTGTCATGTGTTTGCACAATTAACGTGCAGGACAGTTCTTCACTGTTTCAGAGAATTTCTCTCCCATTTTTCTTGAGTCCTGCAGCCCCTTTAGTCTGTCTTTTGTTTTCCGCTGTTGATGCTTGTGCGGATGGCACCGGGGTGGGGACTGGGGAGGGCCTGGCCCATCTATGGTGGTGGCTCCAACTCTGTTCTAGGGAGTTTTGTGGGCATTCACATCTACTGTTGCTAGGTATTTTCATATGTTTTCCACGAGAAAAATGGAAATATTTTTTACAAATTAGTTTAATTTTGTGAAATCTCTTGATTTATTAATATTAATAGTTTTTAAAATACTGAGCTGTGTTTTTGAAAACACAGTTTGGACCAAACAAACCATAACTAAATGTAGCCCATAGGCCACCGATTTGCAATTTCTATGTTAAGGGAACAGAACTGAGAAATGGCTAAAATTTTAACAGTCATGCACATGAATGTTGATTTCTTCTGACCTGATTTGTCGTTTCACTTGTTTCCTCCTAGGTGTGTACATGGGTGTTGAAAGAGCTGTGAAATACTGAATTATATTCATTTGTTTTTGCTTCTTAGCACCTAAAACAGGGCCTGTTACAGAGTAGGTGCATAATAAATGTTTCTCAAATGCATGAATAAATCAGTGATGAAAACATACACCTCCTACATTCCTTTAGAATTGGAAATTTTAAAAAATAGAGTTGCTGTTTACCCTTTTTGTAGTTTTGTGGTATTTTCTTAGGACTAATAGCAGGAGGAAATTTCTGCTGCACAAGACTCTTCCACATGTCAAACCCTGACAGTTTTACTGTTCACCGAAATGCCACATAGCTAATTCATGATTTATAAAGAAAGCTCAGCACATTAATAGATTAGTCGGTAGAATGAATAATAAATGGCAAAGCTACATATACAAAGAAAATATGCATAGTTCTTGGAAAATCATAGAAGGGGGGTTGGCCCATCTGGAGCCTTTGCTGCCCTGGGGAGATGCGAGGACCGAGTGATAACCCTTCAGTCATAAAAGAGGAAAATGAAGTTCCATATGGGCATTTGATCAAGCCCAGGAAATTGCAGTGCTGAGGAAATTCTAGAACAATTAACGCCCTTCTTCACTTAACCCAGTAGGCAGCCGGCTTGGATGCGTGGCAGCAGGATGTTACTGAAAATGTTAGCTTTGCGTTTGGAATCTGAGCCACAATCCTTCCCAACCGTAGCGGTCAGCGCCATCCAGGGATAACATTTATTTTAAGTGTCTTGATTCTAAAAGCAAATGCAGAGCTGTCCTTACTTTGCCCATGCCCTGCCTGAGGACCTCACCTTCTTCCTGGCAGAACTCCACCTGCTCCTGCCATTGACTCGCTCCCTCCTGGTCTGGGCCACAGGGGTGGTCAGAGGGGCCCTTGCCCTGCCCTGTAGTCCTGTTGGTGCTCTCCTGGTTTCCCCTCTGACACCCCGTGCTGGCTTCTGCAGGCAGTTTTCTCAGTGGGAGTTTCCAGTCCCCTCCAGCCTCTTGCTTTCCGCTGTAGGGAAACTCTTTAGAAGGCCACAGTGACAGCATCGTCAGCCAACCCAAATGTCTTTTCTAGATCTGTATTCTCCTTCTTGACATTATAATAATGTCTGTTGGGTGCTTTCCACATACGAGGTGCTGTTCCAAGTATTTGATGCGTATTATCTCATTTAATCTTTACCACAACCCCACGGGGAAAATACTACTGTCCCCAATTTTTGTGATGAGGAAGCCGAGGCATAGTAACATCTTGATTATCTTTGCTTTTTTGAAACTCAGCGTCTCTTTTGCTTTCCATACCAGTTTGTTTCTAGGAACATTTATGCACCTGCTGTATTTCTGTTATAAAGATGAACAGTGCTGGATTCCTTCCCTCCTGGAGCTTACAGTGGAGGGGATGAGAGATTGCACTGTGACATTGTGCGGGGGAGGGCTGAGGTGGGCACAGCAGCTATGGAAACTCATCGTCTATTCTGTGGGTGAGAGACGGCTTCCTGGGGGAGGTGGCGTGGCGGAGTTGTCTTGAAGGCTCAGTAAAGAGTTCGTGGAAATAGGATGGGTGTTCCAGGGAGAGGGCACAGCCTGAGCCAAGGCAGAGGGTACGGAGCAGCCTGCTGTTGTATGAGGGATACAGTCAGCTTGATTTTACTAAATTGATGTGACTACAATGGGTGGGACATTGTAGGAGGCGTGTGTGATGTGCTAACAAGCATGGCCTTCGTGGAATACGTAGCAGGGGCTGTTGGAGAATTCTAAGCTTGGGACAGGTATGGACAAAACTGCAATTCAGTAGTTGTGTGTTTTTTAGGATGAGTGGGGCGGAGGGTAAGGATCAAGGGAGATGGATTACGTGGCTACTGTGATAGTCTGGGGAGGGGTGAGGAGCTGTGGAATGGAGTCAGTTGGAAGTATAGTAAGAAGACACAAGAGAGAGTGGATGTGAGGAACATTTAGAGGTTAAAATTAATGGACTTTTTTTTGTGATAGCAAAAGATTGGAAGTATCTAAATGACTACTGGTGAGGAAATGATTAAATTATTAGTATATTCTGTATATATCAGGGCGTATGATGAGCTGTTACAAAGAATAAGGCAACTTTGTCTAGACTGGCATGGGCGAATGTGAAAGATATTGGAAGTGGCACAAAATAATCTGTGCACTGTGCTAATCGTGACTGCGAATAGCAAATATGCATAGACTGACTCTGGAAGGATGTGTGAGTTGTCTCTGCAGAGGGCAGGTAGGTGGCTGGGGGAAGGGACTTGGATTTTGTGACATGTCCTTCCCCCTTTTGAACTTGTTGCGCTGGGTATATATGACCTATTCTTAACAAATCCCTGCTTATGAACTGGATTTGAGGATTGCGTCAGTGGGTCTCTAAGTCCCTCCAGTCCCAAGGTTCAGTGACTCAGGCTCCCGGCATTGGGATTAAGAAACTGTGGCCTGGGCCATTTGGGCCCCCGGCCAGTTTGGGGAAGACGGGCAGAAGGGCAGACCTGGGTGGGAGCCACGGTCCGGGCATAGACGAATTCTAGGAGCGAGGAGCTGGGAGGTGGACTTGGGAGGGGAGCTAAGAAGAAAGCGAAGAAACTCTGCATTTCTAAAAAGTTTCTCTGAGGCTAACACTCTTCTTTGGAGAAGGAAAGGAAAGGAAATCGTCTCCATGACCAGAACTCAGCAGTTGTTATGATCAGCTGCTAATGGGTTCAATTGGCTTTGGGGAGTTAGCCTGGAAATTTAAACACTGTCTGTTATACTTTTTATGGGAGATTATTTTTAGTTCCTAACAACCTTCTCTGAAACTTTTTCGAATATAACCTGTTAGGTAATTGGTTTCTTTACTTGCTCCTTAGTAAGCAGTAACCTGACAGAACAGTTCTGTACCAGACATATGGGCTGTTAGTAGCTGCACACATACATCAGTCACCAGAATGTTACTTTGCTATGTTATCAGGTGAGGGTGAAAGCCTTTATTATAATAAAATTAATAAATTTTAAATTTTCCCTTCACTAGAGTATAGACTGAGAAAAAAGGTGATTAAAAAAAAGCAGTGCTCTGGCTTTTCTAATCCAATAAGTGAAAAAAAAATCAGTACTTTACTAATTCAATTTTTGAGCTGGTAGAGTCCAGGATTTATTTATCCTTGTAATGGGAAATTCAAATCTTATTCACCTAGAAAGTCATCATCTTTGCCTAATGTTTTCAGTTTTAAAATACTAAACCTATCCTCTCTCAGCATCACATTTTTTGCTAGTTGTGATACATTTTTTATCTTTCTCAGACCTCCGCAGCCCCCTGCAAGAGATTTGTAGCTGTGCAGTGGTCACAAAGATAGAAAAATGACTTCTAAATCACAATATTGCACAAAGTGCAGTGACATTGCTCCTCGAAATAGAATTTCTCTGCCAAATTAAAGCACTATATTTTTCTCTACTACATCTTTCTTGCCACATGTGCTCTTTCTTTGACCATTTTTATTGCACTTGACGTTCATTAGAGTACATTAAGAACATAGACAGTTAAGTGAAATAGGCAAATGTCTTAGCTACCTAGTGGTGAAAAAAGTCCCCGTAGTTTAAAGATCTTACATTGGAAGGATTTTTCTGGTTCTACGGAACAATTCAGGCAAAGATAAAATAGTCCGAGCCCTGACCCTTCACTTTGTAGATACAGTTTTCATTAGTGAATGGATTCTCCAAAGAAGCAGTCTCAGGAATGAAGACTTTGACTATTGGATTGAGCAACATAAAACAAAGGGCTAGACAACATCATTTGCAGGAAGAAGAATGGAAAGGGAACATCAGTTTATGTTTGTTTCCACCTTGGGATGTAAAAATAATATACCTTGTCGCATGTGAATTCTCATCTGCTTTGCAGGCCCTTCTTTCTCATGTTGGAGCTGGACCAAGATGGTGATCTCTCTCCTCTATTGGAAATTACTGTAATATGATAGTTGTGATTATAATTTGTTTAGAAATATAGATTCAAGTGTATTACAGGTATGTATGTTCTGTAGAGTGTAATTCCTCATGATAATGTCCTTTTGTTGTAAGACAGAGGCATGTCTCTGGGTCCTAGTGACCTAAGGGCTCCACTCCTGGCTTCTGGCCTGATACTCCCCTCTCTCGACTGATCAGTGGACTCTTTGGCATCTGCCCAGGTCTTTGCCAAGGCTGCTGTCCAAGGCTATTAGGCTCTGACAGCTGAGATCGATGGAGAACAGCCATCCAGAGTGACTCCCTCCTGGGATCTACCACCTCATTTCACTCAATACCTTCCCAACATGACCACGTTTCCTTTAGACTATGAAAGGCAACCCCTGCTCAGTCCATGAATCATTCATAAGGTTGGCAAGTCTCTCCTTCCCCACTCCCCAAAGGCATCTGTAGACTCTGGACCCAGACATTGCAAGGAGCACCACTGTGGGATAACTACCAGATTCCAAGGGGTTTTATTAAGAAACTGAAGGTTGGGAGAAAGCTCACTTGAGAGAGACTTGTTCAAGGTAGGCATCATGACCAACCACAGTTGAGGACTGAAATAAAACCCTATGTTAGTTATTCCAAATTAAGAGATATGACTTTCATGGCCAACTTGTTATTGATTTCTGTTGATGAGAAATCTGCTTGTGAGTTCAACCAGAATACTGCCTAATTAGAGCTGTCCTATCCTTTTTAAAAAATCATTGTTATAAACAAGAATTATCACTGAAAATTTACAGTGCCTTTTTTTAATCTTGAAAACCATTATGAGGCCTTTTCCATTTTAAATAATAAAATTATGAAAATTAAACAATATGCTGGCTTTCTTTGAGGTATACCTGCTTTTCTCATCTAAAAACAATACTTTCTATTTTTTAAAAAAAGAGATTTAGTTGTAATTATCTTGAAGACAAAACTTAGAAATAGTAAGTTTGAAGTTAATAGAAGGGTTTAATGATAAAACATGTAGTCACCATCAATCTGGTTTTTTTTTGGTGGCTGTCTTGGGGTCAGTCCTATTGGTTCTAAAGTGGTTTCCAGATTCAATATGGAAAAGGAATCTGGAAAAGTCAGAGTCTCCAATGAGGCTCTGAGTTTAGAGCCTCACAAAATGCCCCATTTCCCAAAATACACTGTAGCATGTCTGCCAGAACACCTCTGAGGGCTTCATACAATGGTGGCTTCTACCTGCCTCGTTGGTTGGCAGGTTTCACACTGGGGCTTGGATTTTGGCTTCAGCTTTGCAGTTTTTCTCTTTCCCTTGTCCTTGTTCTATGGTAGATAGTTGCCCGTGACTTAACTCTTGGGATTCAACTCTATCTCTTAACGACTATCTCCACTAGTTCACTTGGTTTAGGTCTAGTTTATCAGATCATTTTTTTCTGTTTGAACTCTCTGCTGAACTGGGGTCACCTGTAGAGTTGCCAGATGGTTTCAACAAAATACCAGGCTCTTGATGAAAAAGGTGTCAACCATACATAAATATGCACATGTGTGTCCACACCCGTGTATATGTGGTTGACACATTTATCTGTACCACACATACATTCAGAGTTTATTGAAGACTGCCTGTGTTCCACCTGATATTATTTTGTTATGTTGTGTGGTTTTCAACCCATTTACATTTTTAAAAAGTCATTTTTGGGAGGCAGGATGGCCCCTCGGAGAGGTAGCTGTGAATATGGTGTATCTCATAGCAAAGGGACCTTGCAGATGTAATTAAGGTCATGGATCTTGAGAGAGGGAGATTATCTAGGTGGGGCCGTTGTGATGACATAAGCCCTTAAAGGCAGAGTACTTTCTCTGGGTGGAGTCAGAGAGATGGCAGCAGAAGTCAGAGAGGTCTGAAGCATGAGAGGGATGACCTACCATGTGAAAGAATGAGAAGGAAACAGGCAGCCTGTAGGAGCAGAGATCAGTCCGCTGCTGGTCAGACAGCAGTGCCGAAACAGGGACTTCAGTCCTACAGCTGCAAGGAACAGAATTCTGCCAAGCCAAAGAACTTGGAAGCACATTCTTCTCCAGGGTTCTTAATAGGGAACTCAGCCTTCATTTGGGCCTTGGGAGATTCTAAGCAGAGGACCCAGTTGAGCTGTAGTTGGACTTTAGCCAGCACATAGTCCTACAGCACTGTGCTGTAGAACATAATGAACGTGTGTGTGTGTGTGTGTGTAAAAGTTGCTAAGTTTCTGGGGTTTTCAGTAGTCATAGAAAATTAATACATTCAATTTTTTTGCATTACAAACATACTTAAAATTAGTTTAGGTCTTATGTTAATCACTTCATAGATCAGGCGTAATGTTCAACATCATTTTAATACTAACATTTAATGCACAAATTGAAGCGATATTAAGGCAATGTTTTTAAATTTGGAACAACCTTTTTTTCTGGCTTTAAAGTGATTCCATTTATCAAGAAACATCGTTTCCTCAAAAGAACTGAACGTGGCACTCAGAACAGAATTGGGGAGGCAGTCTTGCTTTTGTGGTGACATGTTTAAATTTAAAAGCATATCATCAGTGGGAACTTTTCTCATGCTTAGCCAAACTACATGATGATTTTGGATAGGAAGAACCTAGAGGATGAATTTTGGAAAGGAAGTCACTTTCCAGGTACTTGAAGGCTTTTGAGTATATTCATTGTTTAAAAGGTGAATGGATTGATTTTGTGAATATTGGAAATAACTTGATTACAGTAAAGAGTCCATGCTATTAAACTTGGCAGTTGTTTTCCCAAGGAACACGTCCCTCTATTTTTTTTATTTAATTATTTTTGAATAGGTAATACGTTTATTTACACTGTTGAAAAAATTTAGAGGAGACATTAGAAAACCTGCCTTAAGAAGTCTCACCTCATTCTCATCCACCCCATAGCTAGACCTGTCACTTTCTGTGTATCCTCCCATGATCTTAACGTTTCTTTATGCTAATACATATTATATGCCTCCCCCCACTCCCCGTTCTTATACAAAAAGTAGCGCACTATATATGTTCTTTCTTGTTTTCTCCACTTAAGGGTATATCCTAAAGCTCTTTCCATACAGAACACAGGGAGTTTCTCCATTCTGTTTACAGCTGCAAGATATTTTAGGAGGACAGGGGTAGATATAGCACAGTTTATGTAACCAGCTTACCCTGGATGGCTACTTGGATTGTTTCTGATTTTTGTTTTGTTTTGTTTTGTTTTTTACAAGCACTGCTGTGATACTGTATGTGCATATGGAGGTGTGTCCGTAGGATAAAATCTCAGATATGAGATTATTGGATCAAAAAATAAATATATTTGTGATTTTGGTAGATGTTGCCAAATTACTCCTTAGAATTTTTTTTTTTTTTAATTTTGCTCTCTCATCAGGGATGTTTGGAAGAAATTATTTTCCTGTGGCAAGCATGGCCATGTAATTTATTGTCCAAACCACAACACTTCTGAGAGTGAGTAGCTCTATTAATAATCACACTGGGCAACAGGCATAGGCCAAAAACTATGCTGGGCAATCCAGGACATATCTTGACTTACTCGTAGCTTTGCAAACAGAATGTGCTATTACACTTCCAGATGTTTCTCAAGAGACCTTGAATGGAATTAAAGTTCAAAATTAATCATTTAATTAGGCCAGCCATTAAAAGTGAGGCCACTGATGATGGTTGTACAACAATGTGAGTGTACCTAATGCCACTGAACTGTACACTTTAACATGATGAAAATGGTAATTTTATGTTGTGTATAGTTTACCACAATTAAAAGAATAATTTTTTTTATATTTTATTTATTGATTCTTGGGGTACATGTGCAGATTTGTTACATGGATATTCTACATAGTGGTGAAGCCTGGGATTTCTGCATCACCCTTACCCAGTTTAGTGTACACAGTACCCATTAGGTGATTTCTCATCCCCACCCCTCTCCCACCCTTCTGAGTCTCCAGTGCTCACTCTCTGTGCCCATGCGTACTCATTAAAAAAATGAAAATTTAGAAAAGGAACAGAAAACTGATACATGAAAGCATATGGGTGAATCTCACATTAGGAAAAATGGAAGAGAACAGTCTCAAATGCTGTATGTTGTATGATTCTGTTCATAATATATTCTGGAAATGGCAAAACTGTAGAAACAGCAAATAGGTCAGTGGTTTCCGGGGGTGAGGGTGTGGGGAGGGTTGACTACAGAGGAGCAGGAGGAAATTTTGGAGGGCGTTGGAACTGTTCTAAACCTTGATTGTGGTGGTGGTTACAGGACTTTATGTGTTTGTCAAAACTTCCAGAACTGTACGATAAAGGAGTGCATTTTACTGCATGTAAATTATACCTTAATAAAGAAATAAAGAGATGGGAAAAAAAGTAAAGCCACCAGTATTGTTTCCCTCAAGCTTTGGGAAAGATGTCGTGCCTGGCCTGGCTTTTCCTTTGGGCACCACGACCTGAGTGGCGCTTGGCAATGGGTCACTTCTGAGTCACCACTGTGTCACTTGCACTTTTCCAGCTGTCATTGGTGGCCCTGCCACCCCAGGAAACTCTGGCACTGTGAGGCTTTGTCTGGCCTGCCTTGGGGATCTTGTAGGTGCCAAGGTCGGGGGTCCAGGGTGAGTCTGGCCCACTAGTGTGTCACTCCAGGGCTCAAATGAGTACAAACAGATCTGGTTCCATTTTACCTGGAGGGAATGTGGAAGCCAGAGGCCTGCTTCCCAGTGCTCTAGTTTTTCCTGCATGCCCTGGGGATTCTATCTTGCTGCTTTGTGGGATATGGAAAGGATTCTTACACAGTGAATCAATCTTGGCTGTGACAGAGGGTACCAGTTAATGGCCAAGGTAAATGTCTGCTGCTTCTGGACTAAGTAATTAGAATGTTTAGATGGGCAAAAATAGAAGGTCCTACAGCTAAGTAGAGTCCAGGGTCACGAAGACAATGAAGACAGATGGACAAAGGCATGTTCCCTGGGCCCAGGCTTGATGCCAACATCAGAAGAGGTCAAGAGTAAAAATCACAGGAATGCTTAACATCACTAGTCATTAGGGAAATGCAAATCGAAACACAACGCGATACCACTTCATGCCCACGAGGATAGTTATTATTAAACCAAAACAGAAAATAACAAGTGTTGACAAGGATGTGAAGACATTGAAACCCTTGTACACCATTGGTGGGAAGGTACAGTGATACAGCCGCTATGGAAAACAGTATGACAGATCCTCAAAAAATTAAACTTTACCAGATGATCAAGCAATGCTGCTTCCGAGTATATATCCAAAAGAATTGAAAGCAGGGACCCAAACAGACTATTTGTACACCCATGTTCATAGCAGCATTATTCACAGTTGCCAAGAGGTAGAAGCGACCCAAGTGTCAACTGATGGATGAATACATAGAATGTATATACACACTGTGGAGTACTGTTCAGCCTTAAAAAGGAAGGAAATTCTGATGTGTTCTACAACATGGATGAACCTTCAAAAAAAATTATGCTAAGTGAAATAAGCCGGTCACCAAAAGACAAATACTATATGATTTCACCTGTGTGAGCTATCTAGAATAGACAAATTTGTAGGGACAGAAAGTAGCACGGTGGTTGCCAGGGGCTGGGGGAGCTGGAGGGGAAGTTGTTTAACGGGGACAGAGTTTCAGTTTTGCAAGATGAGAAAAGTGCTGGAGATGGATGTGGTGATGGTTGCACATCAGTGTGAGAGCACTGACTGCCCATGAACTTGTGTATATGCTTAAGAATGGTTAAAATGGTAAGTTCAATGTTTCATATATTTTACCATAGAAAAGCAATCTTAAAATCTGTGGGGAGTGAGATAAAGTCAGCAGGCCTCACCTGCAACTCGAGGGCAGGGTGGCCGGCCACTGTCTCCCTCGGGTAGGTGTGAAGAGGGCACTGATACCGTGGCCCAGGCAGGGTCCACGCCTGCGGAGATCGTCTTTCTCCTCTTGTTCAGTCGGAGTCACGGTTACCAATGGCAAATGTGTATACTCTGTGAAGTTGAATGCCCCTTCCTTTTATACGTATGCACTTTCCACGAGTCAAAGTGATGCCAGTTTGCTTCCTCTCAGTGACTACGAGCGTGCGCCGGGAGTATGGACTTAGCAGTCAGTATGGACTGCCAGGCCTGTCCTTTTACATTTCTCTAGAAACCCACACGTTCTTACTGTGTCCTGCTCAAACTCTTACTTTGTCTTGCTTCGTCCCTCTCAGTCTGTACTCCCACAGCGCCCGGCTGGTTCTGAGAACTACGTAGGGAGGGTCTCGTGAGTTGCAGGGAGTTCTCTGGGGCTATCCCGCTCCTGCTGGGTCCAGCCAAGGAGGCACTGACTCTAGTCCGAGGCTGGAACTGCAGGTGAGAGCCGTGTGCCCACTGGAAGCCACCCGGTGCCGGGCGTCCCCCTTGACTTTCTCTGCTTTAGTCCCTGGGGGAGGAGGCGGGCGAGCGGGTTGTGCAGTGGGGGCTTCCTTGAGCTCCCGACGCTGTAGATAATAGAGCCCTCTGTTAGGGTTTGCTCATCCTATAGCATGGTAGTCCTCCCACCCTGGGCTTGGGCAGAGGGCATGGGCAGGACCAGATAGCAGAGTAGGAGACTTCATGAGCGCTAGGGTCTCCATCCCCTCTCGTACTGAATGAGGGTGAGGTCTCTACCCGCTGGTCCTGTAGGACATGTTTCCCAGGGGATCTCCTAGTCCCTCACATAGACGTCCCTGGCAGGTCTGCCTCTCCAGCCCTCCGGAGGGGCCTTACTTCTCTCGTGTATCACGTGATGTCACTGGTTTCCAGCTAGTCCACCTGTAACAGATGTCATGTGAAGCCACATGTGACCATTGAGTACTTTCAATGTGACTCGTCCAAATTGAGATGTGTTTAAATGTAGGATGCACACCAGGTTTTGAAGCTTTAGTCTAAATAAACTGTAAAATGCCTTAGTAATAATTTTATATTGATAGCATGTTGAAATAACATTTATTGGGTTTAATAAAGTGTATTATTAAAATTAATCTCACTTGTTTGATTTTGCTTTTTTAATATGACTACTAGAGAATTTAAAATTACACATATGGCTTGCATTGTGTTTCTATTGGCCAGCGCTTTTCTAGAGCAGCAGTACTTGGGAACTTGTTAGAAATGCAGATTCTTGGGCCCCAACCCAGGCCTTTGGAACCAGATGCTCCATGGGTGGGGCCAGCAGCAATCTGTGTTTTAACATCCCCCAGATGATTCTGAGGCACCAGGTTCTAGAGCCACTCTGTCTCAATCCGTTACCAAATCACTAGTTACTGTGTTTGTTGAAAGCATTTGCAATGAGAGGAAGTGAATCAGAGGGAAGAGCCGACTGTATCTGTGAATGGGCGCTAGGGCATTAGTTTAACACCTACTAAAACTGCCAGGCTGCTTCATCAGTACTGCAAAGTCCCTGGCCTCTAACCGCAGCTGCTGGCAGGAGGGCCTGCAGGTGCAGATCAGCGTGTGCTCCACACCCTCGCGGCTGCCTGGGCCCCCTTGCTTTGCTCTGGGTCCCCTGCTTCCCTCTCCACCCTTGTGTCTGTCTGGCTTCTGACCCACTGTGTTTCTTTGCCCATTTACAGCCCATGTTCCGTGGATGTGACGACAGACTTTCCCTTCCCCTTGCTCCTGGGACTCCTTACCGATTTCTGCTACTTGATGCACTTGAGTTGAGGATGATCGCTGAGCAATCACGTGAACCTTACTGAATTCTGGATGGTGTCTTCCTTCTGCTTAGGCAGGAAAGAGGGGAGGACGTGAAGAAGAAGTCAGGGGAAGGGGCTAATTGTCAGTGGCTTTGGAAATCCATGTTGTTGAGAATCTCTTGGGGAAAATGAGACCCCAAATCTGTCCCCCTCTCTCTTGCTCCCTTGATTTCTACTAGGGGAGATATTGGTTTCTTCCTAGTGTAATAAAAGGGGTCTTTATGAGACTTGTGCATCTGGTTTGATGAGGCTGCGTGTGTTTGAGCAGATCATTCACCTTCTTAGTGCTTCTGGCTCCTGGTGTCCAGTGCTACGTGGTTTGCTGCCCACTTTTGTAATCGCATGCATAGACGAGGTGCAGTTGTTAAGAATCTCTGTATTGGCTTTTACATCTGATGGGGCTGTATTAGGGTGCTTTTTGAACCACAGTCACCTTGTTTGTAAAATAGGGATAATGGAGGGCCTCAGGACTTTCTGTAAAACCCGTGGGGCCAAATATGTGCAGGAATTTGTACTTCACATTTTTAGATTGTGCCTGTATCATATATAACATGACATTTCTAAATGGGGTCTGGGGCAGCACCCTGTGTCAAATACGTTAACATTTCTGAAGTGAAACATGTGAACATTTCACACTAAGTGGGATTTCCAAAAAAAGACTATAAATAGCTTGATGTCAGTTTAGGTTATGTTTTTCTGTCAAATGAGTTATGAAAACAACCTCTCAGTTTTTACATCTTTTGGCCTCCAGGATAGTGGATAAGGGGTTGTGGACTTTGGTAGTGACTATTTTGTCTAAAACAATGGAGTAAACTCAGATTAGCAGATCTGTGGCTCTCATTTATTTTGGAATTGCTGAGGAATGCCCCAGATTAGGAGAAGATTCCAAAGAGCTGATATGCATGTCAACCTTTTGTGGTTGGTATCGATGACAGCAACCTGAGGGGACTGTGCTTTGGTTCTCAGAGGTATGGATGGACATTCCCAAATGTCAGTGCTTAATGTTATGGTTTTGATTTTTAGACAGAAAAATATGGTATCAGTGCAAACACTTCTTTGAAGCTGGATGTACATGCATGCTAAGCAACATTTTCTTCCTTTGAAAACAGAACACAAAGTAGTTGCAAAAATCCGCAAAAATGTCATAGGTTTGCCGTGATGACTAAATGTGATACTGTATGGAAAGCAGTTAGCACAGAGTGTGGTCTTTAATAACTCAATAAAAGTTAACTAGGTATTCTATTGTTATAATTAGAGATGTTCATAATAAGCAGCACTGCCTATTCTTATTCCAGACATAAGTGCTTTTTGTCAAGTTTGCTCCTTGTGTTTTAAAATATTTCTAACAATGGAGGAAATGATATTCTTGCATTTTTTAAAGCTTATCTTTGGTTTTCCTCTGGCTTTAATTCGATGCCCTTAGTCAATTTGCACCAACTCTGTGAAGGCTAATTTTGTATGTCAACTTGTCTGGGCCACGGTGTCCAGATATTTGGTCAGATATTATTCTGGATGTTTCTGTGAGGGTGTTTTTGGATGAGATGAACATTTAAATTGGAGGACTGTGAGTATAGCAGATTGATCCTCCACAAGGTGGGTGAGCCTCATCCCATCAGTTGAAGGCCTTGATAGAACAAAAGACTGACCTGCCCCAAGTAAGGATTTCTGCTGGCAGATGGCCTTTGGACTTGAACTGCAACACCTGCTCTTTCCTGGTTTCTAGCCTGACAGCCCACCCTACAGATCTTGGACTTGGCAGCCCCATAATTATGTGAGCTACTTCTTTAAATCTCTTTCTCTCTTTATATAAACATATCCTCTTTGTTCTGTTTCCCTAGAGAACCCTGATGAATGTACCTCTGTTGACCTTACTTGGTTTCTTAAATTTGTAAAAAAAGAAGGTGGGAGATGGTTTCTAAAGTTTCCTCTAACATTGTAAGAAGTTATTTGTGTTTAAAGCAGCTGAATTTGGTGTTCAGAAGGTGTCTGGGATGGCTCAGGCATGGCCAGCTGGGAGGATGGCGGGTAGGAAGGGGAGTGAGCTTGGGGAGAAGGGGCAGAGATGGTGATGGGCTTAGTTTAGATCCATGTGGAGGTGTACAGTGGGCATCTGGATTACAGTTGGTCACAAGGGTGATAGTGATTCATGGAGAGAGGTTCATAGACACAGGATGTAAGAATTTACCTGCTGCACAGAGCTAGGTCCCAGGTGCATATCCCAGGTGGGCGGCACCAGCTTCTTGGCCTCAGATCCCAGAGGGAAGCCCAGGAACTGGGGCCTCCACTTGATTTTAGTAAAGATGCCCTCCCAGTATCCTGGAGACTGTGGCCACATGCCTGCCTTCTCGCCAGATGCAAAATGCTGGGACAAAACAATTCCTGAATGTTTACTGTGTCCCCTGGTGAATTTTGGTTACTTTCCTGAGCGTAAAATCCTCTAACAGGACCAGGCCTCAGTATGCCTGAGATCTGTTCCTGCAGCATCCAAGGCTAAGATGGAGGCCTGAGCTGAAGAAGTTTGCTGTTACTATTCCCTTTGTGAGCAGTGGTGATAATAATAGCTATGTTTTCTGATGCTTGTTTATAGTATTTGTCACTCCAGAGCTGTGTAGCCAATAAGGAGCCACTGTTCCCTGTGTAGCTATTTAAATTTAAATAAATTCACATTAAATACATTTAAAAATTTGATTCTTCCATCAGACTAGCTACATTTCAAGTACTCAATAGCCACATATACCTAGAGGCTTCCATGTTGGACAGCATAGATGTGGGACATTTCCATCTTTAGAGAAAGTTCTAGTGGACAGGAATGCTCTAGTCTAAAGCTTTGTACACATTCTCACTTACTTCTGTAGTGTTTTAGAGTGGGAATTTTTATCCCTATTTTTAAGATGAAGATATTGGGGCATAGGCTAAATAACTGGCCCCAAATCACAGCTCGTAAGTGACACAGCTGGAACTCAAAGCTGGAGCCCTTGATTCCTCTGCTATACTTGGACTTGTCAGCCTCTGGGTGGTCGTGAACCACGGGCATGCAGGGAGTGTCTCCTTGCTGCAGGGCACCGGGGAGTCTGGAGTGAAAAGGTGGAGAAGAGGGGAGAGATGCAGGGAGTGTGGTTGCAGAGGCTCCAGAAGGGTGCAGTCTTTGAGGACATCTAATGCAGGACAGAGAATTCGAGTCGGATTGCACGGTGTCCCTGTGACTTGGCAGTGTGAGGTCAGTGGTCTGTGCCAGGGCAGTTTCAGCACAGGGGAGGGGGAAAAAGCTGGATCTGGGGGCTTGGAGGAGTGAATGGGAGATGAGGAAGAGGAAGGAAAGAGACGGGGGTAGCTGGAAAGAGACATGGATCAAGAGACAGGACATTTTTAGGCTTGCGGAGGCTCAGCTCTGCTAATAGTCTGAGTTAAAGCCTGTCTGCGGGAGCCAGGCAGGGAGTAGCTTGGTGTAGGGACTACCCTGAGAGAGACACACTCCTGGCCTGAAGGGGCCACTGTCACCCTACCCCTGCTGACTGCTGCTGGGAGGCCATATTAGCTTTCTATTGCCAGAGTCTAGATCCCTGGATTTTTACATGAAATGTCCTTAATTATGTGCACTTAAAATAACATGATATACTCCTTCCATAAAAAGCATACATCCCATTGTAGAACAATGTGAAAGTATTTAATGCTGCAGGACCGTACACTTAAAATGGTTAAAATGGTAAATTTTATGTTATATGTATTTTACCCACCAACCAACGAGTAAGAAGCACATATCCCTGGGCCATTTTGGTGCACAAGCTGTGAGTTTGTAACTCCTAGGTTGGGGCTAGATCCTGCATTGCTCTCTACCTTGGCTGTGCAGGAGAATCCTAAAGCCCAGGCCACAGCCCAGAGCAGTGAAGCGGGAACGTCCAGGGGAGGGACCCAGGCATCACAATTGTTTAAAACGAACAGGTGATTCCAACGTACGGCAACGTTCAGAAGATGAAATAACTGGAGGATAGAGATAGGAAGGAATAGTGTAAGAACCTGGTGTAGGGAATCCCTCGGGACTGGTGGACAAAAGTGAGGGTGTGTGCAGATTATGTTTCACATTAGGGGGCGTGTGGACCCTGCAGCAAGAGTAATGGAGACTTGTTATGTCGAGCACTTGAGCTCAGTTGTTCTTTAACTTCTCCCATTGTAAAATGGGAATGGCATCTTCACCTAACTACAGCATCATTGTCTTCATGTTTCTGAAAACCTGTTTTCTCTGTGGGAAATTATTTTATACAGATGTGTTGTAAAGCAAAAGTGTCATGCTTGATAGTAGTAACCTTTCCGGAATCACTTTACCTTTCGATTTCTATCCCCACTGCACTCCCAAAGAAGTTATTAATTCGTTTTAGAGAAAACAGAAAATTAGAGAAATGGATTTATGAGCAAAGGGATCAATCAGGGAAAAGGTTAAAATCTAAATATGTAGAGCCACTAACACGGCTTTTAGTAAACTGAACATGTACAAAGTATTTACTGAATATAGGCAGTTATTTCAAAAGATATAATTATCACTTTTAACACAATGTTGAAAGTCCATTAATTATCAAGTATTCAAAGGGGTGCCTTTGGAGTAGACAAAGATCCGAGGCTCTCTTCAGAGGGAGCGTTTTTTTATTAAAGGGGAGGTGTATTTATATATACTAAAAATTAGAGAAGGTTTTGAATAATTCAGGGGGAAAATGAAGTTCCATTTCCCCCCTGAATTTAATGTGGTTTGAAGTGATGTAAGCTCATGTCTAAAATATTAGTTTAATATGAGAGCCGGCCCCTTTGCAGCAGGAACATGTTGCTCATTTAGCTTTCCTTGTAATCAAAAGCAATTGTTTGTAAAACAGCTTTGCAGGGCTTTGATCCAATTGGTTTTGGAGGAGCTTCTAATGAAGAGATGCAAATGCTTTCTTGTCAACAGTTTCTTCGCCTTAGACCTGCCTGCTGAGGGAGATTTATACTGGTCCTCTGTAATGTAAGATGCCCTCTTGGGCATGCTTTGTAAGATCCTTGGGGCTGGCGAGTGCTGAGAGCCAAGATTCTGCACACCGGGTCAGCTGTCGGTGTGCGAAGGAGCTGGGGAGTCCAGGCAACCTCAGGAAAATCATTGCTTAGTAATTTGGACCTTTGGGATGAATTTTCATCTTGCCCAAGACCTCACCAGTGAAAGAAGCTTATGAAAATGAGGCCAAGATAGTGACACCTTTTTAGATATGGGATAACTGTATGAAGAAATTTTAGGGAAGCATATATAGTTCAGATACACAGCTAAGGAATTTTTAAAAAGTGGCCTCATTATCAGAGTCCCTTGCCAGCTTCCCAAACCCAGAAAAACATGCCCCAGCAACTCTAAGAAGTAGGAGCCTGCAGGAGCGAAGAGGCTTAGATTTGGCTTGTTGGTGGCAGGGATGGGGGAGTCGGTGAATCTGGGTCACAGCATGAGGAGGGTTGGCTCATCTGCTCCAGGGATCCTTATTTGGGTGTCCACAGGCCCAGGCCAGGGCAGGCTGGCTGGGAGGATGGGGGTGGATGGCAGCCACCTCACACCTGTTGGGGAGATATGAGGGGCAAGGTTGGGGTGAACAGGGAAGCAAGTGCCGCTCCTAAAGAGGCATCTGGATGTTTTATGCAGAATTCCCTCATTTATGCTAGTTGATAACGAGCTCAAGTTGTTGCGTCATTAAGGTCACATAAAATGCCTCTGTAGGACATTTGGCCTGTGTGCTTGGCCCCTCTGCCGCCTGCCCTGCTGTCCTAACTAGGGGTTTGTATGGAAGGAGTGTGCCAGAACCTTCTGCTGCCTGGGAGGCGTTGTGAACTGGCAGGGAGGTGAGGGAGGTGTCTTGCGGTTTGGAGCTTCCCTGAGTGATTCAGTCATTTGACATTTATCGACTAACCGCTCTGTGCCAGGCACAAGACGGGTTGGAGGTATAGGGGATTCCAGACAGGGAAGGAGCAGCTGCATTCATGGAGAGACGGTCTCCGTGAGAGAACGGCAGGGGGTATGGGGTTGGCAAGTTAAATCATGAAGGGCGCTATGATGGCTCAGACTTTGGGTGTTGCTGTGAGAGCAAAAGGGAACCAACCACTTAGCAGAGTAGTGACACGGTCACATTTGTACAAGGTGACTCTGGCTACCACTGGCAGAGGAGCAAGAGGAGGCAAGTGGACCAGTGTATGTTTAAAGGTGAGACTTTTAAAACCTTTTATTCACTTAAGACCGCCATTATGTTAACTTGTGCGGTTAGGGTCTGTGCTGCTCTTGGTCATGTAGGGTAGAATGTGAATGAGCATCACCAGATCACGTGTGTGTCTATATGTGTGTCAGTTAGATTTGCCTTCGCTTTTCGGCACTAGGTGAACACGTTTTACTTTACTAACAAGCGTTTTTTCCATTTTATGTCTGTCAAGGTAGTGATTTTCTGTAACTTAATTTAATTTTGACTCTGAGCCTTTTCCCTTCTCTGAACTGGCAGGAGATTCAATTTTAGCTCTTTTCTTTTCTTTTCTTTTCTTTTCTTTTCTTTTCTTTTCTTTTCTTTTCTTTTCTTTTCTTTTCTTTGCTTTGCTTTGCTTTGCTTTGCTTTCTTTTCTTGTCTTTTACCGGCAACTCCTACTCACTGCAGAGTGACAAAGCTTGTGGGGACAGGGAATAATGGGGCCTGCTTGGGGGAGGCAGATGGGAAAAAGGGAAATAGAAGAAAGAAATTAGTATTTCAACAAATGCTCTTCCGTGGTGTCATGTTGATGTTACTGCTTGGTTTTAGAGCCAGAAGGGAGCAAATCTGAGGACTGTGGGAAGGAGGGAGGATGGGGGAACCAGGACCTGCCTGGTCTGAGCAGCCTTTGTCATCTGCTGTGGGGTGAGGGGTGCAGGCCGAGGCGAGGGAGATGGTTTCTGGCGGCTGCACGTGGACCAGAAGCAGGGTGATGTTCGCGGCATTGCGCACGGCGAACACATTTCACACTTGTCATGCTTCCAGGAAGGTGCTAATGAATGTTCCTTAATAATTGTATTTTCAGTGGTCCAAGGCCACTTCCAATAGCTTGGGCTCTGCCTGGCCATTCCTAGGACTCCATTTGGCCGTTCCTCCCGGAGTCCCCTGGGTCTTTGGTTGACTAAAATCCTGGATGCTCGCTCACATGTTTAATTTTTTTTAAGTTGTAGCAAAATGCATATGACATAAAATTTCTCATTTTACCCATCTTTTAAGTGTACAGTTTGGTGACATTCAATACAATCACATTGCTGTATAACCATCTGTCCCCGTTAAATAACTCCCCATCTCTCTCCCCAGGGCCTGGCACCCACCAATTTACTTTGTATGAATTTGACTACCCAGGTACTCATGTGAGTGTGATCATACAGAATCTGTCTTTGCTTACTGGCATATTTCTCTTAGCATCATGTCCTCAAGGTTCATCTGTGTTGTAGCGTGTGTCAGAATTTCCTTCCCTTTTAAGGCTGAATAATATTCTGTTGTGTTAATAGTATATATCGTATCTTCTTTGTCCACTCATCCATGGTGGACATTTGGGTTGACTCCACGTTTCAGCTATTGTGACTAGCGCTGTTGTGGATGTGGGTGCACAAGTATCTCTTTGAGACCCTGAGTTCAGTTCTTTTGGGTACATACTCGGAAGTGGGATTGCTGGATTGTATAGTCATTCTGTTTTTCCTCTTTTTAGAAATTGCCATACCTTTTTGTAACCTAGCTTTCCCTGGATGTTGGAAGCCTTCAATAGACTCCGGAATTCCAAGATAGTTATATTAGACAGATTCTGCTGGTATAAGTGTTGTCTGGATGGGGATGTGGATTCCTGGTGCCTCCTACTCTTCTTGGAATCCTCTCCCTGGCTCCTCTCAGTGGCACCCTGTGCCTCCCCAGCAGAGTGTTCACCACGGAGAGTATAAAAATGTCAGCGTCTCTTGGCTAGTGGCTTCCCCCTCCCCGCAAAGGCTCAAAGCTCCTCGGAGGCAGGGGTGCCATTTTCTTTGCCATTTTGATCCCAGTTTCTTACATAGAAATGGGTGAACTATTTTACAGTGTCAGGGAATGGCTTTCTGACAAGTGGAACTTGAGTAGGGACCCAAAGGTGACTTTTCCTGCCTGTGTTCTGGATCCCGTCTTCTCCTCCCTTCTCAGAAACCTCATGCAGTGATAATCTGTGCTTCTTTTTTGATGGCTTCTTCCTGCCAGTATTTAGCCCTGTAGATCTCTGACACCTTAGAAGCAAGGAAGGAAGGAAAGAAAAAATAAGGAAAGAAAGAGGAGAGAAGCAAAAACCTCCTTGAACTCCCCTTCTCTCCTGACTCTGCCCCGATGGCCCATCTCCCCCTTAGCCATGCTTCATGTGTGAGTTCTACACTCTCGCGATCCGCCCTTTCTCATTCCACTGCCCACCGCAGCCTGGCTGGAACTCCACCGGAACTGCTCTTGTCAAGGTCTCTTGCAACTTATTCGACACTAAATTCAATGGACAATTTTCAGGCCTTTTTTACTTAGCCTGGTGGCAGCATTTGGATACCAAAGAGCACTGTTCTTTGAAATGCTGGTTTCTTTTGCATTCTGTCTATGGGACCTGATTCTACCAGTTTCTTTCCTAACGCTCTATCTGTTCTTTCTCAGTCTTCTTTGTAGACTTCTCTTCCCCTTAAAGGGTTCCTTCCGAAGTCCTCTTCTGTTTTTCTTCTATGTGCTCATCCTGGGTGGTTTGTTCTTTCTTTCTTTTATTTATTTATTTTTACTCTATTTCTGTGGTTTAACCATCTGCAAACTGAAGAAGACTTCCAAATACGTATTTCCAGCCAATATCTCTTATCACCAGATTCCATATGACCAGTCACCTACTAGCATTTTGACTTGAATGTCTCATGCACACCTTGGTCTCAGCAAGTCACAGCAAGTTAATTTTTCTGCTGAGCTTCTTGTCCCACTGATGAGAGCACTGCCAGCTTAGAGAGCGTTTCACGCAAGTCAGGACCTGGGTGGCATTCTTGACCTCACCTCTCAGCTGTCACCAAGTTTTGCCACCCTACCTCCTAAAGAGCCACAAATCCGTCCAGTCCCTTTTCTTTCTGCTGCCACCATCTTGTCTTTGCTGGTCACCTCCAGCAGTCCCCCAGCCCTTCTCCCTCCCAGCCTTCCTACTCTGTCTCATCTCAGGCTGCAGCCGGAGCTCTGCTTCCAAAGTGCAGAGCTAGTTGTGCTCCAGCTCTGCCGAACACTTGTCAGCGGCTTTCCGTGGTCCTTAGGGTAGGGCCAGGTGAGGGGACTTAGCATGGGATGCCAGGCACTTGCCCACATGCCTGTGTTCATCTCTCACTTCCTCTCACAGTCTTTATTCAGGCCACACTGAGCAGCCTTCAACTCCTGGCAAACTGCTCTTTCTTGCCTCTTTCCCTAGGATGCTTGTCATAAGGACTTTGGCTTTCAGTCTGCGTAAATTGGAAAGCCACTGGAGGGGCTCAGAGAGAGGGCTGATATGATCTAAAGTGCACTTTTAATAGATGCTTCTGGCTGTAGGGTTCAGATCAGACTGCGGGTGGGCTCTGGGAGATTGTTCCAGGGATCCTGCTGAGAGAAGGTGGTGGCTTGGATGGCGGTGGCCGTGGAGGTTGAGAGGGGTAGTCACATGCTGGCTCTGTTTTTGAAAGGATACCTGGCAGAACTTGATGACAGGCTGCATGTGGAATGTGAATGAAAGAGAGGAGTCTGGGTGGCCATTAGCTATGAGCCCTGAGCGACTGGAAGGATGAACTTGCCGTCAGCTGAGACGCAGGCAGACTGCGGGCAGAGCAGGTTTGGGCAGCGGCTCAGCTTTGTGCACAGTGAACTTGAGATATGCTCAGTGTCTCTGCGATGTGGTCGCAGAACAAAGGCCCCAGAGATGTCCATGTCCTTGTCCCTAGAACCCGTGAATGTGTTACCTCATGTGGCAAAAGAGACTTTGCAGATGTGATTAAGTTGAAGGTAGTGAGGGGGAGATTATCTGAGATTATCCATATGGGCCCAGTGAAATCACAGGGGTCCTTAGAAGGGAGGGGAAGGGGTGTTAAAGTCAGAGAAGGAAACATGCGACTGAAGCAAAGGGTGGAATGACATGCTGTGATATTGCAGGCAGGGGCCACAGCTAAGCAATGCAGGCGGCCTCTGTACATTTTGTGAGATCCATCTTTCCAGCTCCTAGCTGGAAATGGCATGGAAATAGATTCTCCCCTGGAGTTTTCAGGAACAGCACAGACCTGCCAGCACCTTGATTTTCCCGTTAAGACCCATTCCGAATTTCTGGCCTCCAGAACTGCAAGATAATAAATTTGTGTCTTAAGACATTAAGTTGTGGCGATTTGTTACATCAGTGATAGGAAACTAATACAGTGGAGATGCTGAGTAGGCTGTATTCGTAAGTCTGGGGTTCAGGGGTTCTCACCTTCCTTAACTTCAGCTGTCACTCATCAGTAGTCAAAATGACAGTGTTCTTTTGGCAGCCTCAGCGATCTTAACAGTAAAAATCTGGGAATAGTTTTTAGAGGTGAAGTGTATTTCCCAAAATGTGTAGTATACATTTCTTACTCTTGACTGGTGTTTCCTGCCCACACCACATTTGTGGGCTATATACCCATATATACTGTATACTACATGCTTTTTGCTTTATACGGAATTTTAGTATCTGTTGCAAAGTGGTTTAGATTATAGTAAAACAGAAAAATTACATTCTGAAGCAGAAATAGCAATACTTAACTAATAGCAAGGAAAGATGCAGGGAGCATTAAAGTAAAAGAGAGATGAAGGGGCTTCAATACAATCGTATTTGAGCAGACAGTTTAAGGGCAAACAGATCTTTAAACCACAGTAGTTAATCACCAAGATCATCACTGTATTACAGCATTAGTCCAGTGACTGATGTTCAAAATGATCACCTTAAGTCACCATGAAAATATTAGATTACTTTTGATGCACTTTTTCAGAAAGGAGAAAATTTTACAGTGTATTTTACAAGCTCTCTCTTAACATAATTCAAACTTTAAAGTGCACTGGCTCTTAAATGTGCTTCAGTTGCTAGAAAATCAATTTATGTGGAACACTTAGTTCCCCAGTGAGGCTCGATAATAGAGCGTCATTGAACTTTAGCAGTGGATAAATTTACAAATAATAATGTGAGTAAGATATTCAAAGATTAGGCACTAATGGTGCACTGACCCTTTTGTGAAAGCCTCTTTCTACGGAATTGTAAACAACTAAAAGTAGAGTTGAAGTAGTCCAGGAAGAACAACAGACTGGAAGTCCACGCCGCAAGTTAGACCCAAAGAGGCAGCTTTGCAACAGCAATTGGGATGAAGAGGACCATTTGTTTTTCTTTTTTTAATTTTTAAATTGAAGAGTTATACCCTGCTAACTGGGTGCCTAGCACTTTTCTAAGCCTTTTTTTTGCATAAATTAACTCATTTAATACTCATAAAACAAGTCTTTGAGTGAAATGTTATCATTGTTCCAATTTTACAGATGGCAGAACTAAGGCACAGAGAGATCAAGTAACTAACTCAAGTTCATCCAGCTGGTACATCTACACTCAAATCCAGAGAGTCCATGCTCTCAGCTACACTCTGTGCTGGCCTCACTGGATCTTTTCAGCCGTACTCTTGAATTGCTCCTGCTATACTGCTGCCCCTTTTAAACGTGGTTCATGCAGAAGGTGTTAATGGGATTCCCCTTTATCACTTTTGTTCTGGTTCAAGTCCTCATCTTTTGCCTGGTCCGGGCCACCTGCTTATTCTACCCCCACTGGTTCTGGTCTGCAATCCAGTTTATGTATTACTGCCTTGCCCGATGTCGTTTTTCTTGTTTAAAAATATGCACTGTTTTCCCATTTCCTACAGAATAGAAGCCAAACTCCTGGTATGGTATTTTTATCATTCAAGATTCTTGGTTGTGAGCAAGAAAAGCCCTCCCTGGTAACAGTGCAGAAAGCAAGGCTGTGGATGAGGCATGGACGATGGGCGAGAGCCTGGGAGCACCGGGCATGGCGGCGGGAACAAGCCAGGCAGGGCGTTCCCGCGGCCCTGCTGCTGCCTCCACGGCTGGATCTGCCGCCACTGTGGGTCCCAGCTGCACGGCTGCTGCTCCCAAGCACTGTCCCTCATTCAGTCTCACCACCATCACAGTCTCTGTGTCATGTGCTCATAATTCACAGTCCCAAGTGACAGCACCCATTTGACCAATGCTGGCTCACTTCCCTAGGGGGAAGGGAGGATGAGCAGCACCCTCGTTTGCTTCTTTAATGGAATGTAGGTTCCCTGCCTCAGCCAAGACTGACGTGTTGAGAATTACCCGAAAGTGGGAAGTTGGTTTGACTCCCAGCAGCCCAAAACAATGACAAATATCCCTACAACAGTGTGGCTTTAACGTTTCTGTCTGCAACTCAGAAGGAATAAATCATATATACATGCATGCACGTGTATGTGCACACACACATTTAACTGAAAAAGATTTCAGGAAACAATTCTTACCCATGGAAATGTGATAAACCAATGTTTTCTATTATATCCTCATTTTTAAAAATGCCAGCCATGATTCATTCAATTGATTCCAGTTTGAAAATCTTGTACTCTACACATTCTGTGAATAGTATGTTCAAAACACTCCCAAGAAGTAGTTTTATCCATTAAATGCTTATTTGTGTAATAGACAAACCTTTTGTGATTCTGGTCTTTAAATGTTTGCAAAGTAGATCCTTGAAGTATGGCATTTATTACCTTGACAACAAAGCAGGCAAAAATGAGAAGAAAATATGAATCTGTTGTGTAATGAAAAGCAATACTTGGTAGTTTCCAAACAGAATATCTGATTGTGTCATCAGAATTTACCTAATGTATTAATAATATTTCAGCATGTCTGTTTATGTAGCTTGCCAGAAAAGTTTTAATCAATAAGAGTTTGCTAGAAAGTGATGGGTTGTATTTTTTGGTGCCTATTAAGCAGGCGTGTTTTGTTCAGCAAATACTAACTGAGGCCCTTTGCTGGGTGTTGTGAGGGATACGGAGATGAACTGGGCTGGAGTCTTGGTCTCCAAGAGCTGAAAGTCTAGCCAAGAAGCAAAGAGAAGAAAATAGTTGTGCCAGGTAAAAAGTGTTTGGGATCATGGGAAAGGAATAAATAAAGTGCATAGGAATTCAGAGGAATGTGGATGTCCAGTTCCTGATGAGCCGGTTCTGCAGGACAAAGGAGGACTTCAGGGGCCACCTCCAGAGGGACATCTCGACACCTGGTGTCTGCCACGGTGCAGCCCATGAGGTGGTGGGGATCAGCATGGGCACAAAATTGATGGTCAACATATTTAGAGTGAATGAATGAACCCAGTTTTGGCAGCAGAGCTCCTGTGGGTGGTGGTGAGTGCTCAGCCACCAGCATGATGGCCAAGGGCCCCAGCAGGCCTACGTGGGCCGAGACAGGTGTGGGAGCTCTTTGGGGAAGTGGTGCTCACCCAGCAGCCAGAATAGGACTAGACTTCACAAACATGGCTCTGATTGCAGTGCTCGCCCATTACCAAATCAAAAATGACAAGTTTTATCTGTGACTTCAGCAAAGTTTTGCTGAGTGTCTGTTATGTGAAAGTTCTGGTGCTAGAGGGATCTACAGATGCTAAAAGGCAAGGACCCTGCCCTCAAGAGCAGCCCAGTTCTGTGGACAAAGTGGGGTGGATAGAGGGGGAGGGATGAGGCATATGCAGAAATAACCGTGAACAATAAAGGCAGAAAGCGGTAAGTGCCGGCAGAGGAAGTGTAGCCCGGGGCCTTGGCCACAGGCAGGTAGGGAACCCTGGATTGACTTTGGCAGGCGTGAATCGTGCTCGTTATGGTCTGTGTGTTACTCCTCTCTAGTAATGACACCAACATCTTGCAACCTGCTTCTTCCTAACCGAAATTAACCTGGTACTGTTAACCTAGGACACAGTATTGACCAAAGTATGTGCTAGAAACCTGCTGTCTAGGAATATGCACCATGGAGATAGTGTTGAAAGGGAATAGTATTATGTCATTTGTTTTTTCAAAATAAAAATATTTTCATGTTCTGGCAGATGGCCCATAGTAACGGTTCTTTTCTTATCTGATTCCAGCCAATTCTTTTAAAGATGGAATTCTGCCTTAGGGACTCTTTCACCAGTCCCTTACTGTACAGCAGAGTCAGTCTCTAGAAGACAGTCTAAACATCCCGTGTGGATGGGCTGTGTAAATTCTAGCGTGGAGAAGGGGTGTGACATAGTCAGAGCGTCCGTGGACACAGAGCAGCCCTAGAGCTGTGGGCAGGTGAAGGCAAAGTGCCAGTGGAGGGGGCTCCAGCTGCTGCCAAAGTTAACGTGCCAACACAGGGCACTCCGCACTGGGCTGTTATGAACAAACAAAAGCAAACAACAACAAAACTCATTCTTACATCCTTGGGTGTTACTCCTTTCTGCAGCCCAACTGACTTTGTAACAATGAGTCTGGACATATTTTTTAATGCAGTGGGCTAATACGTCCTACCATTTATTTAATCCTCCTTGTGGGATGGGTGTGTTAAATACATTTTTTTCTAGTCCTCCCAACAAAGCTACAAGGCACTATTTTTAGTTGCATTAAAATACAGATAAGGACACAAGATGAGTTTCGTGAGTTGCCACATAGCCAGAGGATGACAGATTCAACATTCCCCTTCCCTCATTCTAGCGTACCTCCTTTGTCCCTGCTTTGTGTTTATGGTGTCATTGGGAAGGCATTCCGAGAGGCCTGACGATAGGCAGATATTTTTTATCTCTGTAGGTCATGACATAGGAGTACTGTGTCTTGCAGGTAGCACACTGCCCGATAGAACATGCTCCATAATTCAGAAATATCCCAAATTCCCACTCCACAGGCAGCTGGAAAAATCTTAAAATTTGCTTTGTATGTATCAAAATCTATGCCTCTCTTCTAACATTGTGACTTCATTTTCATTAAACTAGCTCAATATTTCTTTGAAATTCTCCTCCTGTTGTGCTCAGGGATGGGAGGGAACGCCGTCTCCTTCTCCTGCTCAGCCCTGGTGAATCTAGGGTCTGCTCTTCTGCAAACAAACCAGAAATATTCCTGTCTTTCCTCCTGCTGATTCTGTTTCAGATTCAGATGCCCTGTCATTTCAACAAGAACATACAATCTGTTGTGTTTCCAGGCATCGAATGCAGTGATCAGATCCTTTAAATTTTAAATTTTCATGTAAACTGGGAAGTCACACAGTGGATCTTTTTAATGAGTTTGTAGCTTTAGTTCTTCATTAAAATTATCTAAATCCTCACATTTTGCTGTGGTTTTTTTTTTATTCCATAAGAAAACAGTGGTTTTAAAATTTTAAATCTCTATTATGGTGATAAAAAGCTTGTAACAAGAAATTGCAGTCTTCTGCCCGCCCTTCCCTCCCAACTCCTACTCAGCAGAGCCAACAGATTCCACGTTGTTTTGCTGATTCTTCTGCTTTCTAGGTCCACCATTCTAAGAATGTGTTCTATTTTTTGTTTTTGTCAACTTTGGGCATTTTCAGTGGTTTCTCATCATAGCCGTGGAGAATTCAGGTCCCCACTGTTGCCCTTTCCCCAGACTCTCAACGTTTGGGTAAATAATCAGTAACTGTTTACCTTAACTGCCCAAGTCCACTGCCCCATGGACTGTCTTCTGCCTCCGCCATCCCTGAGACAGCAAGACCAACCCCTCCTCTTCCTCCTTGTTCTCCTGAGTCAACTCAACGTGAAGATGATGAGGATGAAGACTTTTATGATGATGCACTTCCACTTAATGAATAGGAAATATATTTTCTTAATAACTTTTTTTCTTTAGCTTACAGCTTACTTTATTGTAAGAATACAGTATATAATACGTATAACGTACAAAATGTGTGTTAAATGACTCTTTATATTGTAAGTGAGGCTTCTGGGCAACAGTGGGCTAGTAGTAGTTGTGTTTTTGAGAATTCAAAAGTTTTATGTGGGTTTTTGACTGCATGGGGACCAGCACCCCTAACCCCCACATTGTTCAAGGGTCAAATGTATGATGATTATTACATGTAATTTACTCATGATCTCATTAGTGTACTATGATGATTCATGTCTTTTCTCATGAAATTTTTTTTAGCTTTTCCCCCTAAGGTTTACTAAAATGCCACATGAGGCTGACATTGTTAGTTGCTGCCCCACAGCTGTTTCCTCTTCTTCCTTGCTGGCTGAATCCTGATTTTGTTCTGATGTTCACCCCCTTGCCACTTGACTCATTAACTTGTGATTATGCCAAGCCAATCACTGGAGCCCAGTCTCCTTCCCTGAAAGGGAAAGCCTGCAGGGGTTGCCTCCGGGGAAGGTTTTTTTGTTCTTGGAGAGACAAACAAGGAAGAAGCAGCCTCCCCTGTCACTTGGAGAACAGTTCCAGAACCTGCAGAACATTACTAAACACAAACATCCAAACACGCCAGTGCCATCAGTTGTGTTTTCTCACTGGATCCGCCTTTCACAGCTTTTTCTTCTGGTCTCGTCTGAACTGGTTTGTCTCTGGGCCTGGCCACTATCTGTCTCCTTTTGTTCTGTCTGTCCTGGCTCCCCTTCTTCTTCCTTCCTTTACATCGTCATTTTGCAGAGGCATATTATTTAGAGGTTTGGGGAGTATACATATATTTGAATTTTTGTGTGGTTGAAAATGTGTTTATTCTCTACTCACCCTTGAATTGATAGGTTAGCAAGGTATAGAACTCTGGGTGAAATCATTATTTCTTGCAGTATTACTCTGACTTGCTCTCCTGACTTCAAATACTCATTTTTACTGTTTAGAAACCTGTTGCCCTTGTGATTCCTTTTGTCTGTTATCTGTTTTATCTCTTTTGAAGATTTAGGGCCTTTTGTTTATTCCTGAGGCACTGAAATTACTTGATGCTGTGCTTTGTGAGATGTTAATTTTTCTTTTCTATGGCCTTAGTGGGCCCTTTTAATTTGGAGACTTGTGTTCTTCAATGTTGAGAAGTTTTCTGTTTTGTTTCTTTGGTAATTTTTTCCTTTAGTTATTTTATCTTTTCTCTATTAGTTTTCTTTTTTAGGGGTTCTAATTTCTGAGTGACTTCCTAAACTTTATCTTTAAAGGCTTCTATTGTTTTTCACATTTTAATTGTCATTACATTTTAATTTCTATGAGCTTTTATTCTCTGACTGTCCCTTTTAGTAGCATCTTATTTTATGGGTCCTTTTACCTCTCTGAGGGAATTAATTAGGATTTTAAAATGTTTTCTTGTGTCTTTCAATTGGGGAATGGAGAAAAAAACTGTGGTTTAGCCATGTAATGGAATACTACTCAATAATAAGAAGGAACAAACTATTGTTACATGTTATATAGATGAATCTTTGCAATATGTATTCTACACTAATAATATTAGCTAAAATAAATATAACATATCAAACTAATATTAATAAATTAATATGTCAGTAATATTAATCATATAATAATAATATTGTCATCTAGATTCATCCATGTGAAAAGTAAAAGAAGCTGCAATTAAAAGGCTACATGCTGTATGATTATATGACATTCTGGAAAAGGGAAAACTGTAGGATTGGAGACTAGGTCAGTTATTTGCTGGTGGTTGCAGAGAGGGGCTAATTACAGAGGGGTGATGAGAGGAGTTTTGGGTGTTATGCCGCTGTTCTACATCTAGATTGCATAGGTGGCTTCTTTGTGCATTTGTCAAAACTCATAGAACTGTACACCAAAAAGAGTAAATGTATTGTATTAAATTAAAACAAAAATATTTATTTTAAAGTTTTCTTGTGTTTTCTGTATTTTTTTAATTCCTTGTCTTTTTTTCATTTAAAGGATTTCTTTTGTATTTGGTCATTCTTAGTTGTTCATTCATATTTAAGAGTGAGGCATTAAAAAGCTGGTGGAATCTAGGCCATGTGTTATGGGTTGTGTGCCTTTGCTCTAGTTTAGGAGTTGAGAGTATGGGGGATGACACAGTCCTTTGCTCAGGGGAAGGTAGTCAGTGCCTAGCCGTTCTAGTCCCAGTAATCAGATGGAGGAGTCTGGGCTGCTGCTGCAGCTCTGGAGGACTGCCTCAGGGAGAGGAGTTGCCCCTGAACTCAACAGCTCATGGAAGCTGTGAGGACCACCTGCCAGAGAAAGTACATAAGCATCATTGCTCCCCTTCCCGTGCCTGACATGCATGTCATACATGTACAAAGTACATGTGAACCATTAAATGGAATTGACTAATTAGCTTTTCAGCTGTTTTATTTAAAAGATAAGAAGCATGAGACTTACGGAGTTTCTTTGAGTCTGATTAAAATGGATGTGTTTGGGTATCTCATGTTATTTAAGAGTGAATTTCTAAGCTGTGGTTTTAAATATCTAAAACATGCCCATTAGAATTCATACTTATTCAGGTTTGTGCTTTTGGGAATGTTTGATTTTTGTTGCTTAGCGAAGTTGTCTATTTTGATAATGAGGATGTATGAAGCCTAAGCCCCGTCCCAGACATGCTAGCAAGGCAGTTTTCCACCCTAGAGTTGTAGATTGGGTGCTGTTCAAACACACATCAATGTGTTGCTCTTTTAAAAAGTGCTCTTAGATTTTGTTGGAAATATAAGCACTCTTTACTATCTTTCTTCAAGCTTTGGTGAAATGTTGGAGGTTTACCGTAAGTTAACTAAAGCAATATTTTTCATTTATCTCAGTTGTACAGAAAACCAATCATTCTCCCCAGAATTTATCATTTATTTTTCTTTCAGGTTTCCAGGCCAGTTTGGTTTCTAACGACATCATATATTTTTTCCTTTTATTTATTTTATTTACTTTCTCTTACCTGTTTATCTTCATTTCCTTATCTCCTCCTATTAGAGATAAAGATATTCCAAGCATGGTGATCCCAAAAACCTTGTTCATTACACTGTGTAACTAATGAAAGTTCAGAGACTCTTACAAAAGGCCCTGGGATATCAAAGTACATACCTTTCCATTTAGTTGAAGGTTTCTGCACTCACCTGTGCCATTGATTTATTAACTTTCTGGTTGTTACAACATTTTTTTTTGCTTGGTCTGTATCATCATGTCAAATATGTAGCTTTATCCTTCGAGGTATCTAGTTCATTTGACAGAATAAAGGGTATCAGCTTCTGATGAAAGCTAAAAGAAATTCACCTTCTGGAAAAAAAGGAATTTAAAGGAGCCCTGTGTATAGTGACCTGATGCAGGCTTTTAAGCTATAGGTGATCCTCACTTTATCCCTGATGATGTTAGAACGATTTCTTTCTTCCTCCCAGCAAACACTCCCCGAGGCTTATCGCCTGCAGTCCTGCAGATAAGCGAGGGTTATGTGCCGCCTCCGCCTCTGTCGTGAATGTTGGAAGTCCATCCGTGGGCCTAAGGCCACGGAGGAGAGTCAAAGGCGTACAACTCAAGCATGCCTACTGCTTTGCAACAAACCCACCTGGGGAAGCTGCGGGGAGCGGGGCCTGGCAGAGGAGCTTGAGAAAGTGTCCACGCTGCCCTTCCAGCTTGCACCAGCCCAGCTCACCCACCAGGAATCAGCTTCCCTCCCCACCTGCCCAGGTGTATTTTGGGATTCTCCCGAGGCCTAGGTCCAGCCTGTCTGCATCGCGAAGGAGAACAGAGCCAGGGCATTAGTGGGAGGAAGAAGAGGAGGGGAGAGGCTTTGTTGGGAATATTTATGTCAGGTGTTTGTGGTTAGAAATGAGGAAGAGAAACAAATCAATGAAATAGTAGAGTACTATGTTAACACTCAGGCAGGTGAATAAATAGGAGATATGCTAGAAGAGTGGGTCCAACCTCAGTTGCCTTCAGGTGCCAGGCAGGTAGCAGCGGCTACAAAGCAAACAGGTGTGAGTAATAAGCAGACGCTGTGGAGGGGAGACGTGCGTGTCCTCAAACAGACATTCGAATTCTATTTAAAAAAAACCTGTTGCCTATTTCTTTGACAACAACAAAAACCTTATCTGATTCAGCTCTTGGGGTGTCAGTTGAAATGCCTGTATGCAAATACATTTCCTTTTCTGAATTTCAAAAACTGTTTGCTTTTATCTAGATTTGGAGTCTATGTCTCTCTTTTCAGTCTCCTATTAATAAACACAAGCACATAATACTGTTATCAGAGCAGTTTGGATCTTATCTAGTATTTTGTAGATAGCATATTCATCTTCAATATGTTGGCTTTTCTCAGCTGTCTCATGAAGTAATGGCAGAGAACTTATCACCAACTCTTGACGGTCAAAGACTGTGTTCTTGCTGCCTTTTGAAACTGCCAGTCTTTTAAACTAGATGAAAAAATTTCATTCCTTCACCAGAACAGATAAGTCCCAGTTTTTCTGGTCAGCAGACGGGGATTGCAAAGATAATTGAAAGCCATAGATAATCCCCATGGCTCTTTTTAGGTAGGTATTATTTTGCCCTCTTTCCTCATGAAATCCTTTTTTTTAGAGCAAGTGGTGTTTGACAGATTCGAGTTTCACAGCCCTTCCCCACGGGGGGAATAACAAAGTGGGTACATCTTAAGGAAGTGGGTAGCTTGAGGGACAAAAGAGGACGTGCAACTCCAGCATCACCTACCCACCGGGCAGCCAGCCCGGGAAGGACGCAGCCCTCTGGTAGATGTGAGTGCCAGGTGGCCAGCTTGAGTCCTTGTAAAGCAGTCTACGTACACAGACGCACGTATTCACAAATTGCAAGAAGAGGCAAAGATCTCATTTTCTCCAACCCCTTGAATGGA
The DNA here is from genome assembly GCA_963574885.1 of Lepilemur ruficaudatus. Taxonomy (NCBI): domain Eukaryota; kingdom Metazoa; phylum Chordata; class Mammalia; order Primates; family Lepilemuridae; genus Lepilemur; species Lepilemur ruficaudatus. The sequence goes on along the minus strand of CAUYRT010051005.1, from coordinate 14,953 downwards.
ATTTCTGTCCTTTTCTTGCCATTATTTGGTGCTTAGTATTTCTGTTTAATAGTATAGTTTATTACACCTTGCCTTGCTTTTATTACCGTAGTTATTAGCTGTGTGTACATTATATCCTTATCCCTCAGGAGACTGTAATTTCTCTGAGGATTAGGACCCGTCTCTTTGTTTATCTATTATTTCCTATTATTCTGTGCACTGTGTTTTTTATCGTTTGATGCACAATAAATCAGGGCCGTCTCAGAGCCCAGTTGAGTACTGTGTCCGTGGCACCTTCTTTTTCTCACCTTCCTCACCCACAGGGCCGTGTTCCAGGGAGGCTGCGGTCTGTGCAGGGGAGGAGGTCTAGCCTGGGGCATGAGTAGCCCAGCCCTACCCTGCTGTGACAAGGCCTACAGGTGGGACCTGGAGTAAGTCACACATCTGCTCAAGGCTGCCGTTTCCTCATTTATAAAATGAGGAGGTTGCACTAATTAATGTCTCACTGAGTTCCTTCCCACTTCTAACACTCAGTGGTTCTGTGATTAATATACTCTTGCAAGGCATCGCCCAGAGAGCTAAATAACTTAGGAAAGACTCAGTGATGTCACCATATCAATTCATTCAGCAAATATTTATTGAGTGCCTACAAAGTGCAGGGTACTGTTCTGGTCACTGGGACCCACGGTGGGCAGGACCTTTGCCAGCCTTATCCTCATGGAGCTTTCTTCCTGCTGGGAGAGGAAGACAATGGACCAATAAGCAAACAACATAAAATAGCTGGTAAAGGCTGTGAAAGAAACGACAAGGGGCTGTGGCTGAGCTTAGAGGAGGAACATCCAGGAAAGCCCCTCGGAGGAGGGCACAGCTAGGCTGAGACCTGAATTGTAAGAAGGGCCCAGGGTGCGGAGAGTCAGGCATGGAGTGTGCAAAGCTGTGTGGACGGCACGCAAAGGCTTGGGGCAGGACAGTGTCGACGTGGGAGGACCTGTGGCTAGAGACGAGAGCGAGGGAGGTTTCACAGGGCTGCTCAGGCCAGGGTGAGGCCACAGTTACAGAGTTTGCAGCCTGGAAATGACTTGATCTGATCAGTATGTCAAGATAATCCCCTGGCAGCCATCTGGAGGGAGAAAAGCTCTCTAGAGAAGCAAGACTGGAAGCTGGGAGCCCTGGTAGGAGATTTGCTTGGGGCTTCCATGGAGGATACACCATGCATGGCATCCTCTTCCGCCATAGAAAGGAACGAACATGCCACCAGACGCAACGTCCTGGATGACTCTCAGACGCACGGTGCTAGGAGAAAGAAGTGAGACCCAAAGGCTACACACTCATTGTGTACTTACGCTTAAGTGATATTCTGGCAAAGGCAAAGTTGTAGAAACAGAAACCAGACGACTGGTGGCCATGGGCTGAAGTTTGGGCTCATGGAACTATATATACTACTATATTTTATATCGTGATTGAGGGGGTGGTGGTCACAAGACTATATGCATTTGCCAAAACTTGTAGAACTGTAGGGTAGAAATGGTGAATTTTACTGCATGTAAATTATACTTTAATGAAAAATGGTAAAAAATCCTGAGTAAGAAATAATTGTGCCAATATGTATGATAAATGCTCAGGTCATTCTAGTTAGGAAGAGTTTTTGGGAGGCGGGAATGGAGCAGGAAGTGGGGAAATCGAGGGATGGAAGGAAGATCAGCACTTTTTGTTCCTTGAGGACAGTATATATTGATTCAGCAAATAATTACAGGGCAGCCCCTCTGTGCCAGGCCCTGACACATAGTCTAGGCACTGGAGAAGCACCTGCAAACCAAACACAAACCTCTCCTGGAGCTTAGAGTTCTGTATTAAGATGCAGATGTGCATGCCCATGAACACAGGGATTCTGCCTTTAGGAATATGTGTGAAGGGAAGAAAGGGTGCGATAAAGTTGTTATTTATCCATCTTCTGTGAAAAATTATTTTCACAAAATGATGCAAAAACTGAAAGCCACCTAAGGTCTGACAATAGGTAATTAGTGAGTAAATTATGGTACAAGTGATCATTAAAAATGATAAAGTGTTTATTACATATATTTACATGAGAAGAAGCCCAGGACATGCAAAATGAAAAACTGGGGTTATAGAATTAATTCCATGAGTGTGAAAACAAAAAGTTTAAGATACTACACATCCAGGGGCCGGGCGCGGTGGCTCACGCCTGTAATCCTAGCACTCTGGGAGGCCGAGGCAGCGGATTGCTCAAGGTCAGGAGTTCGAAACCAGCCTGAGCAAGAGTGAGACCCCGTCTCTACTAATAATAGAAACAAATTAATTGGCCAACTAAATATATATAGAACAAATTAGCCGGGCATGGTGGCACATGCCTGTAGTCCCAGCTACTCGGGAGGCTGAGGCAGAAGGATCGCTTCAGCCCAGGAGTTTGAGGTTGCTGTGAGCTAGGCTGACGCCACGGCACTCTAGCCCGGGCAACAGAGAGAGACTCTGTCTCAAAAAAAAAAAAAAAAAAGATACTACACATCCAATTCTATTTATTTGGGTAAGGGGAATTTTGGTATATTTTTACTGCTTACAAAACATACAATGAAGATTCATTTCTTTTATAATTGACAGCATAAGTATTTCTACTTTGGAAAAAAATTATCCAAGACAAAAACAAAACAAAATGAATATTAAGCAATAGGCAAGGAACGAACACCCTGTATTTTTTGGGTGAAATTCTGTCCTGGAAAGATTTGGTTTTTTTAAAGGGGAAAATGAATTCCTTTTGTTAGCAAATGTGAATGAAGCTTCTTTTGGAGAAGCAACATGCAACATTTTTATTGGGGAGATTTTAAATATCAGTGAATATAATATTTTGCTTAAATATCAGACTGGTGTCAACTATGAAAAACCAAGTGACTTCCTTGCTCGTCCTTTATGAAGGGGACAATGGCAGCATTTCATGTATGTATGTGTTCTTCTTTACTCTTTCTATGCAAGGTAAAACAAAAATGAAATAGCCTCTGCTGCCTCAAAAAATATTCTGAGCACAGTCCTGTTTATATATTAGAATAAAATGTGATGTGCTGTCCCTGTTATATACGTAAGACACAGAGAGCAGAGCAGACTCCAGAGAGCTGTTACGTTTTATGCTATTTGGCAGCTTTCACAGAATTTAGCACCACAGATAGCTACAGAGTCCCTGAATATATATCTTAACATCCCCCAACCAATAATTCGATTTTTAACCATATTGTAGTGAAACTGAACTTGTAAAGTCCATGTAGCCTGGAGAACTTCAGGTTCTAGACTGTCTATAATTGTGCCTGTCAAGAATAGTCATTGACAACATCACGGAATGATTATTAAAGATGTGCAGAGACGATTTTGTTTTTGAACGAGGAGAGAGTGTGGTACTCCGCCTCCATGCCAGTGACCTTCATGCTAAGTGCATGTCAGGTTTTTTAAAGCACTGGCCATTGTGAGTTATGAGTACTGAGAAAAATAAAGAGTGGTCCTTATGCGATTGTAGGTTATTATGTAGAATAGGTCATGGTAGTTCATCTTCGTTTTCTTGTGTTTCTTCACTTTCATTTTCTTTTAGTTTTTTGAATGAGAAGTGATGTTATAATTATTAACATTTCAGCAACATGGTTGACAAGATTTCTTCTCTTATGATGGTCTTGTGGACAAGACAGGGGCATACATGGTGGCTGCAGGGACAGGTGGGCAGACAAGTGCCCAAGGAGTGCCTATCAGATGAGGAGCGTTGTGGAAGCATCTGAGGTCATATCCCTGTGGCACCACAGGTGGCTGCTTTGTTCCACTATCATTGGTACCAGTGAAATGAATGATAATGTGGAAGGCATTCTCACCTCTTCAAAGATGGTATGGAAACAAGAGTGGATTGCAAATACTTTGGATGAAAAATTAAGGGTTGGCCCCTAAAGTTTTAAAGCAGGATAGAACAATACACTGAGACCAGCAAGATGAAATTTGAGAGGTTATATATTTATGGTCTTACCCACGGGTGCTAAAGCCAGGAACGAATGTCTTCGATCGAGTCAGTATAGTTTAGGATAACTTACGTGATAATTTGGCATTTCAGTTAATGATGTGAAATTAGCAGGGTGATTTATATGCCCATGAAGAGGTCACTCTCAGAGTGTATGGTTAGAAGTATAACTAAGAGGATGAACGTCTTGCTTCTATGTGACTCTGGCTGATGCAGTTAGAACAGAAGTACTGTGTGTGACTCTGAGCACCTGTTCAGGAGGGACAGCAGGTTCCCTGGTGTGTGTGCTTAGGGGAAAGCTGCTTGGGTGGTGGCAGTTTTCAAAGGCTTCTCCTGCAGTTGGGAGGAGAATCTGAGTTCCTTGACAAGAAGAAGAATAGGTTTGGGGAGGAAGGAAGGATATAGCTCTTTAAAAATACCCAAAGGGTCATCCAGTGGAAAAAGGATGGCACAGTTCTGCCCTACGGAGGTAGAACTTGCCAACAGTGGCCCTGCGCACATGTGCCAAGGGCTGCTAGAGAGTTGGCGAATTTCCTGGCACCAGGGGAAACCGCTTGGAAGACTTTTAAGCATTAGGTAGGTTATAAGCCTAGAAGATCTTTAAATTCCTTTCAAACCTAGTACTTACCTAATGGATTTTTTTTCAAGATAAAATACCATTTACCTCTAGGCCGTTGTTCATAACATTTTATAATCATGGATCGGAAGCACATGGAAGTTGCATGCCTCACCCTGGGAAAGTCTACCTCAGTGGGGGCTTGGCACAGTTGGTTGACCTATTTGCATATTTTGTCTAATCACACACAATCCTGCACTATGAGTTTGAACTTTTATGATCATGTATTATATTTGGGAAAAATGTTTGTCTTGGTAGAGGGCCTTGGATTGAAATTTGGTTCAAGAAAAATCTTTTATTTCTGTTTACTTGGTGACTGTCTTCTAGTAGGACGAAGGAGCCGGCGAGGGGCGGGGAGGCACGAAGCCGCACAAGGAGGAAGGAAGCAGGAAACATTAGCTCTTGTGTGTAATTTTGCCCTATGTAATCGAAGAGGTTTTTAAATTTGCTTTTCCTGTCTCGTGAACTTTCTCTCCTTTTTTGGTTTCTGGGTTTGCTTTTCTGTTCTTGTTCTTACAATGATGCCGTTTCCTTTTGTTCTTCCTGCGTAGTCTGCATGGATTGCATCCATGGGCAGCTGTTCTTTTATACAGCTGTTACTTTCTACCTCTGTCCCCATTCTGAGACTTCTTAGCTATTGACCTTGGGAATGATCCCTTCTCTGCTTTCGTTTCCTTACCTGGAGGAGAAAAAGAAAAAAATCAAGGGAATATGAACCTATCTCTGGAGGCCTGCTACAAATGTTAAGTAGCTTAAATTAACATTAAAGATGAATAATTATATAATTATAATTTAAAATTAAATTCTACCAATTCGTGTAACTATTGAAAATAACACCTGGCCCCTAGGAGGTTCTAACTTTCTATCCTCTTAGCAGTTGAGCACAAGTTATTGTTTAGTGACAAAGATAAAGAACATCTATGATGTAATACTTTAAAAATTAAAATATGACTCTTTCTAGCAAGACACTGATTTTACCTCTGTCACTTTCTGGCAGTCAGATTGTGGGTTGTGGTTTACGATGCTCTGTTTTTGCTCATCTCTTCTGAGCAGACTTTCTCTCTCTCTCCCAGCCTCGACAGTTCAAACTAAAGAGGACTCTTGGTTTTGTGTTTATATTTCTGCCCACAGAGAATTGGAGGCACTTCCCTTCTGCGGATGGCCCATATTTGTGGAATTTCTTGCTCTTCTTGACTTTCTGGGATGCCTGTTTCCAGTCCAGAGAGCACAGCATTCTTTTAAACGGCTGTCTTATTGATTTGCCTACATGCCTTTTGTATTTGTGCTCGGAGGACATGTGTATCTTCAAGGGAAACACTTTTAAAATTGAATAAAGAAAGAAAGGAGGGTTAGTTGAGAATCCCCTCTGTGTCAGGAAGACACAGGGATTAGGGTATCAGCACCTTGGTTCAGGGCTAGACTGGGGTCAGGCTGCACCGGGGGGTGCCGCTGGCTTACTGAGGACAGGGTTGGGAGCAGAAAATGGAGAAGGACAACAGGAATGAGGGAGTGGGGCGGATGAGGCCACTGAGTCGTGGAAAGAGCAGAAGAGCAGTGTGGAAGGGGAGGGAAAGCACACACACACGTGCACGACTGTGTGTTTTCCCCACGACCATACATGGGAAGGAAATGGCATTACCTAGCCCAGGGTGTTAATGTGTGTTAGGTATGGGGCGAGGGCTTACAGGAAATGACCTTATTTATGTAAAAAATGCATGTTTGTATATAGATGCAAAAGAAATGAAAAGACAGCTCCAGGAGCCGAGTGTTCAGGGATGCCCACGAGGGGTTGCTGAGCACACAGCTAAGTTGGGAAGGTGGGGGCTGCGAGGAGGAGAGCTCGCCAGAAGCTGCGAGACCTTTCAGTCCTTGCGTTGTGTGATGGGTCCTCGGGTGTTTGTTGTATTATTTTGCTTTATAAGATGTAAAAATTCTTTTTAATATATGCAAGAACATATTAAATAATGATGAAGGGAAAGCAGTTGGGTTGCCATGTTGCCCTGTGAACTATGTTCAGTCAAAACATAACAGCAGCCCCCCATGTAGCGTGTGCTTGTGCTCACGCACTCTTGACTGATGAAGGGGAAAGTGTGGACGGCTGTTCACTGGGGCAGGATCTTGTTAGCATTAAACTCTCCCAACCCCAGGGCCTAATAAAATGCATTCGTAGTGTGGATGAAACAATGCTAGCCTTGAATCAAATGGCGTAGTGATGATCTGGAAGTCTACTTTAACAGGAAAGTAAAAAGTATGTTAGATTTTTAAGCTCTGTGAGTGTGGAAATGACATTGATCTTCCTCACTGTTCATTCAGATATTTATTCATTCATGCTACAAATATATATTAAGTACCTAATACGTATGCCAGGTATTGGATGATATTTATTTTCGTCTAGCACATCTGAAAGTCTTTTTTTAAAATTCTGCAAAGTAAAAATATAAGATATTGTGAAATTCATCATAGGAGAACCTAGTAGGTCTGGAAAGCTTCTTGGAGGAAGTGGCAGTTATGCAGCAGATTGAAGAACATAAAGGAGTTATGGAGTGCGGGGAGGAGGGTTCCATGTAGATGGAAGAAAGAGTGTGTGCAGAGGCCCCGAGGCAGGGCGTAAAGAGCATGGCCCAGGGAGGCAGGAGGCCCATGTGGCTGCAGCCTGAAGAGCACAAGGTGAGAGGTAGACACGGAACAGAGAGGTGTGTGCAGGGGCTGGATCGTGTGGGCCTTGAAGGCCAGAATTTTTTATTTTGAAAAATTTCAAACCTATGGAAAAGTTGCAGATATAATAGACTGATTTACCTAGACTTTCAAACAGTTAGCATTTGTTTCTCTCTCTCTCTTTCTCTCTGTCTGTCTCACACACACTTTTTTTTTCTTGGCTGAATCATTTGAGATTAAGTTACAGAAATCATGTCATGCTACCCCTAAATTCTAAAGCATGTATATTCCAAGAACAAAGATGATCCCTGACATAATCATAGTACTATCATACAACCAAGACAGTTCATATTTATACTTTTACCTAACGTATAGTCCATATTTAAATCTCTAATTGTTCTACTAATGTCCTTTGCTAACATTGTTTTGAAAATCCTAGATCCACTGACATGTTTTGGAGTCATTTAGGCTAGTTATTTTGTAAAGTCTCCCTCAATTTAAATTTGTCTGACTATTTCCTTGTGATGAAACTCAGGCTGAACATTTATGGCAAGAATACTACATAGATGATGTGAGGGTCTGAGAACTACCAATGCCAGGAGTACGTGATATCAGTTTCCATTACTGGTGATGTCCAATTTGATCAATTTGTTAATCTTTACAATTTCTCCATTGTAAAGATAAACTTTTCCTTTTGTAAGAAATAAAATAATCTGGGGATATATACTTTAAGATTCTACAAATATCATGTTCCCCAGCAATCTTTTACTCAATGATTTTACTGTGGTGTCCCACGCCCAAGATAATGATTACTCTGGTAATTACAAAATAGTGATTTTTCAAATTCCATAATTTTTTCCACATTAGTTGAAATTCTTCCCTGAAGAAGAGCCTTCCCTTCTCTTCTACTCTTTTAAATCAGTATCAGTATGGACTTGTGGATTTTTAAAATTTAAAATTAAGATTTAATGTGCACTTATAATCTATTTCTAACATTAATCATTTTGACGTTTCAATTTTTCCATATTTGGCCAGCAGGAGCCCCTGGAAGTTTTTTGAGAAAAATATTAAGTGAATGAAACAGTGGTATAGAAGTGATGAGTAAATCTGGGTTTGCCGTGCTTTTTTTTCTCCTGAGAAGCTCTATTTGTCAATCTAACATGAATGTATTTTTATTTCTCTCTAGGTCTCATGGACTAATTGGCTGTCATTCAGCAGGAACCTAGCCGATAAATCATCTGCTGTATAACCCGACAATGCTTGGTTTTAAAACTGTTCTGAAAATGATTAAAGCAGTGTCGCGATGTGCCATTGTCAGGGGACGACAAGCGGCCTGAGGATCTCCTGTTAACCAGCTGCAGCTTGAAGGCAGCCCCTTTCCACTGAGCAGGACTGTATGGCAAGCAGCCCCCACCGAAGTGTTGAGGATGAGCGTCCCAGTGGCTCCTAAGAAATCGTGTTTCGCTCAGTTGCGGGATAACAGAAATGGAGCGAAAAATAACAACGAGGGTATCCTAAGTCTGGGAGATACAAATGCCAATCAAATCATGTTGGAGGTCAGCTCCTCTCGTGATGAGTCCCAGGCAAGTGACCTGGCAGGGGAACTTGGAAATGCAAATTTAAGCGAGCCCGAAAACCGCACCCATTTCCATAAGGAATTCCACCAACCTCAGGGCTTTGGGAAAGGATCCCAGGCTGGCTCCAGCGGCCTGAGAGATTCCACACTTTCTCCGAGTGTCCACCGGGAACGGAATGACGAGCACACACCGGAGAGAGGCACAGATCCCCTGCAGACCCCTCGGGGTGTGCAAGGACCAAGTCTGCTGAGCTGGAGGAACGTGATGGGTGAGGCCAGTCCCGAGGTTTTGGCTAAAAGGGAAGCCGAACCCCCCCGGCACATTCCCAAGGATAAATTGGCGAAGACCCTTGACAATGAGGAACGGAGGCGGCATTCTTTGGAAAGGGCGAGCGGCTCTGCAGTTACACTGGGGAGCCTGACTCGGCAGCAGCCGCAGCCCGCACCCCTGGGCCCCCTGGACGCCCGGTGCCATGTGCCCGGGGCTGGGGAGGGGCCGCAGAAGACACTGCCGGACCACTCTCTAGGGCCAGCTTTCCCTCCGACTGACAGTGCTTCACAGGGACAGAGTGTGCGTCATCCTAAACCATCTACCTCAGAAACCAGGGAGACCACGCCCTCAGAGGCCAAGACGGAGGGGGGCCTCAGCCTGCACATTTGCCGTGAGCACACGTCACGTTCCGCCCAGCCAGAACCTGCTCGGAATTCGACTTTGGCTTCCAAGGAAGTCCTGAGCAAGCCAGAAGCACAGTTAGGTCAGGGAAAGGGGGAGCCTACGCTGGCGCCGGAACATGTTCAGCCCAGGGCTGCGCAGGAGTTGGCTTCAGCCCAGGCAGCGGATCTGGGGCATCACAAGGAAGAGAGCGTGTCAGCCCTGGAGAGACAGGAGCCGTGTGGGGAGGCACACCGAATTGCCACCGGAGTGGCTGGCCATCTGTCCAACGGTGTGTTCCCCCACCCTGGGGAGAAGACAGGAGTCAGCCCAGGGGAGGAGGGTCCTCTCCAAACCGCCCCCAAACAGGGCTCTGCTTCCTTGGGAGCGGCTGGTAATCAGCCCTCTGACAAAACTTCACCGTGTGCAGGTAAGAAGTTGGGTGAAAGGACATCCAGCAACTTTTCACCGGGTGACGGTCATGTGGCTTTTATTCCTAGTGATCCGACTGAGGACAAGCCCTCAGATGTCAGCGAGGAGGAAGGGCCATGGGGCAGTGCGGACAGGGACCGTGCTCTGGTTTTGACATCAGGTCCTTTGGTTGGAGAGAGCAAAACAGAGGCCCCTGGGCCCCTGGACCTTCAAAGCAACTGCTCAGAAGCAGGAGAAAGGAAAGAGATTGCTACACCTGTTGCTGAAAATAGGGAACTTCTAGAAAATGCAGCAAAGATTGAAAGCACCCCAGCAAGAGCAGATTCGGTTCTCAATATCCCAGTGCCCCTCCACCCAGAGACAACTGTAAACAAGACCCACCAGCCTGCAACACCCACTAGTAATTTTCAGGACGTCAGTGTGTTCAGTGTGGACATGGGGTCACCCTCGGTGGTCCCAGCCCCCAGCGACGGTGTGCGGTTGTTGAACACATCCCTGAAAGTGCCTGACAAGAACACCTGCCCCAGTGGGATCCCCAAGCCTGTCTTCACACATTCCAAGGACACGCCTTCCCCGCAGGAGGGAACCGAGAACCTTCAGGTTGAAAAACCAGAAGAGAGGACAGAAACCAAGCCCATCATTATGCCCAAGCCCAAGCACGTGAGGCCCAAGATCATCACCTACATCAGGAGGAATCCTCAGGCCCTGGGCCAGGGGGATGCTTCACTGGTCCCCATGGGGCTGCCGTATGCCCCGCCCGCATGTAGTATGCCTCTTCCCCAGGAGGAGGGGCTGGCAAGTGGAGACCTTAAGCCATCTGCCAACCTGTATGAGAAATTCAAGCCAGACTTGCAGAAGCCCAGGGTCTTCAGTTCCGGACTGATGGTGTCTGGGATCAAGCCCCCAGGACATCATTTCAGTCAAATGAGTGAAAAGTTTTTGCAGGAGGTAAGAGAATGTCATTGTGATATGATCTGTAAGTTGAGTGTCCTAGAGTCTGTTATATATTTTCAATGAATTGTGAAAGCGAAATGTCCTCTCTAAGCACATTGCAGATTTTCATGGATACGCTTGTAGAGAAATGGGTGTTTTTGACTAGAGGAGATTGTCTAGAGAAATGGCCATTTTCGACTAGAAGAGTTTGATGGTCTTAATGAGATAGACCCGAGATCTAAAGAGATTCTTTTACATTTTCACTCGCTATAAAACATATGAACTTAGATAAGTATGCATTTAAATAGGCTTCCATGTTTTGAATAAGGGTGCATAATTCTTTTATAAGCCAGGTCAAAGGAAGAAAGAATCTGAAATAAGGACATTCTTCAAATTCATCAGACTTATCCTCCAATGAGGAGTATTTCCCTTTTGGGAGAATCTCATACTCATTCATAGAACAGCAAAGTGAATAAGCATAAAATAGTATATTAGGCACAGGCTCTTTTTTTAAGCCAAAATAATAGCTATAGCTGACATTTAGTTGTGTGCCTGGTGTGTGTTGGGCCCATCAAATAGAACATTTAATCTTTGTCAGTCTTCACTAATCCGTACGGCAGGTTGGTACTGCAGTTTTTGTCGCTGTATAGATGAAGAAATAACTGGGAGAGCTTTAAGTCACACACCTAAGGCCACAGAACAGGGAGATTCTCACCTGAGCTTCTCGCTGGGTGGTTGCAGACTGCGCCGTGCAGTCCCTTTCTGCACCAGATTGCTGTAGCGAGTCCTCCTCGTGGACTCAGAGCTGAGGTTTGCCTCCTGAGGCAGTCTCATCATGGCACCCGGGGGCCAGTTAAAAGGAAGAGTGGATAGGGCCGTCCTCTCCCTAACGCCTTCAAGGTTGCTCGAAACGTAAACTGGAGCCTGTAGGAGGGCTCAGCTTTTCGGGTGCACTCGGTGTGACTCCGGCACCAACCCACCCTCCTCTCCTTCCGCCCTCCCTCTCCCCCTCTGCTGCCCCGGGACCTTTGCACTTCCCTCTGCCTGGAATATTCTGCTCCCGGTTATCCAAATTACCTCTTCTTCATGCTCCAGGTCTGCTCTCACGCGTTCACCCATCTGCCGTCTGAGTTCCCTCTCCTTAGGTTATGTCTTCCTAGCACTTGCCTCCACCTGACATGCACATTTTTGGTTTTCCTTCATTGACTAAGTGTAAACACCATGAGAACAGGGATCCTTTTAAATGTTTTGTTCGCTGCTGTGATCCCAGAGTTTAGAACCATGCTTGTCATAAATATATATTCAAAAAATGTTGAATGATAGCTGAATAATGAACTCTCTATATGTTAGAACCAAACAATAGTATACCAAGGGTTTCTAGACATAGAATGGTTGAGTCCAAAGTTGGGCTCGAGTTTGGTTGACAGTATTCACATATTCAAAGAGAGTATTGATCACAGCAGAAATGGCTGGATCTAGCACAGAGGAAAAGGTGAATCTATTCTTGGGGGAAGACATTGACCCAGGCGATTCAACAAGCTGAGCCCCTGTGCTGCCCTGAGGCAGCCCTCAGCAACTGAATTACACAGCTCACTCTGTGTTCTGACCCTGGGCCTGTGAGCAGCCTGTAATTATAAGTGGCTTCCCCGCTCACATCCCTCGGGAGAGGACGCCGGCTGGAGAATTCAGGTGTCTTTCTCTTTGGCAGGGGTTTGTCTTGCTGTGCAGGGCTGCATGGCATCCTGTTTCTAAGTGGCTTCTCACGTGAGCCTTGCAGTGAGAGTGTGTTCTGGCCCGAGGACACTAAGTCTGGCCCTAGCCAGTGGTCTCACTAGAAGTGGAGAAATTGCCCTTTTGGTTTTATACATCAGCCCTGAGTTGGGTTTTGGTGAGTCACTCTAAAACTTCTAAACACTCATCTACCTGGGCCCCTGGCATTCAGGGTCAGACTTTAATGCTGGGCTCTTCTCTAAGGCGGGGACACTCCTCACAAGGACTCTGGGAGCCGATGCTCCGGGGACTGCAGCTACCAAAGCTGGTTAATTACATGAATAAACCTTCTTCTTCTCAAAGTGTCACTGCAGAAGTTCCATGAAGAGACCCTCGAGTTTTCTCTGCAAAAACACATTCATGAGGGAAACGATGTGAAGATATATGCAAACATCCTGTTTCTGTCTGTAATTTTTCTGTCTGTGTCCTTCTTTATTTTTATTCTGTGTGTTCTTTTTTTCTATGTTGTTTCTACTCCCTCCAGGAATAATTTCTATATTATGTGCATATTTTTCCAAAAACTATTTTCTCTACTTTGTTATCTAGAAGCCACCTCAAGAGTCAAGAAAATGAGATTGTATGGACATTATATGGCTTTAGTGGTTCTGAGGGGTTTGGAGAGGCCCCGTTGATGTGGTGAGAGCATCACAGCCTCCCACCAACCACTGTGCCCTGGTGTCTGAGGACCGTTTTCTGCTGTGATCCGAGAGGCCCAGTCCCTTATCCAGGCTGCAGGGTAGAGCAGGCAGCCCTGGGTGTCGTGCCGGGCTCATTTCTATGGCAACCTTCTTTAACCAGAAGTGGGGCACAGGCTGGCCCTTGGCCGTTTGCTCCTTCAGCTGTGACCTGATGTAACCCAGCGAGTCCCCGTCCTGTGTTTAGGCTCAGCACGGGGAGATCCGAAAGCCGCCTTCCCCTGCCAGTGTGCCCCCAACTCATCACAGGGTGGCTTCATGCAGTCTCCAGGGAAAGAACACATTTCTCACCAGTTGCAACAGAAATCTTTTTCAGTTATAGAAGCCAAATATTGTTTTTATAAAGTGGGAGACTCTTAAAGATAAAAACCAAACCAGCTTCAGACTCTTCCCTCATTATTGATAGATCCCTGCTGGTTCGATAGCATGGGTAGAGACAGAGAAATCAAGAAGTAAGTGCTCTTGTGGGAGAGAGAGTCTCTTTTTAGTTGGCAAGAGCCACACAGACATTTAAAGCTTCCAGAAGTGGCTTCAAAAATCATCTGGGATCTAGTCATGCCAGGGTGATAAAATCTGCTCACTTGTTTAGACTGCTCCCCGCTTCTAGCTCTCCGGAGGTCTCGGGGACACTCCCTCCCACTGACAGCTTGGGAGCCCTTTTCATCTTTGGTGAAGGGAGGGGGGCAGAGGGGCGCAGGGTTGAGAGGACAGGGTGAGGTGGGTATCGTAGTGTGCAGCTGCACGATTCAGGGCTGCTGTCCCTCCCGCTCCCCGCGGCCACCTTCTCTCCGAGGGGCGCTGCAGCAGTTAGGGCTGTCCAGAGAAATAGAACCAGTATGAAACAGGGGTGTGTGTGTGTTTGTGTGTGTGTGTGTTTGTGTGTGTGTGTGAGTTATCTGCGTACATACACACACACATACATCTCTATGATTTGAAGGAGTTGGCTCATGTGATTGTGGAGGCTGGAAAGTCAAAATCTGCAGGGCAGGCCAGCAGTCCAGAGACTCCGGGAGGAGTTCGTGGTGCATTCTGAGTCCAACGGCCATCTATTGGCACAATTCCCTCTTCTTCAGGAGAAGTCAATCTGTTTTTATGAAGGCCTTCAACTGATTGGATGAGGCCCACCTACGTTATGACGGGTAGTCTGCTTTATTCAAGGTCTACTGATTTTGTTAGATAGGGAGTCGCAGTACCACTGAACAGAGAGACAGAGTCACTGAGGCTGCAATCAACAGGAGGAGTTTATTACCAACTAACTCGAGTTAGGGTCCATGCCCCAGAGCGCCAACACGCAGTGGCTTCTTCTCTGGGCAGAGGGACCCCTGGCAGCGTGGGAAGGGGGGCTTTATAGGGGCAGTTCATACGGCAATGAGCTGTCCACGCGTTGATTATGTATTCACTTAGCATAGTGATTGGTCTGCCCTCTCTGATCATGCACTTAAGATCAGTTGTGACTGGCTGGTTACATTGCATACTATTCTTTCTCTAATTGGTCCTAGAGCGGTTTCTGCAAGCAAGCCGTTATCTCAGAAGCAGAAGTAGGCAGTTAGCACGTAGGCAAGCTTTTATAAGTATGTTTGCACGTAGGCAAGCCTTTACAAGTATGTTTGCACGTAGGCAAGCCTTTACAAGAATGTGAAAATCT
>CAUYRT010051004.1:0-16845 GCA_963574885.1 Lepilemur ruficaudatus | reverse complement strand
TAAACCAAACCCATCAAAAGGAATAATTGACTTTCCTTCTCTCCCTGTTATCCCAATATATTACAGGAAAGAAGATCAAGAATGCAGACGTGGCCCAAACCATTTTAAACATAATACCTGTCTCTCAGGTTAATTTAATTTGCAAAGAGAATCATTTATAAGTCCATCTGTTTCCTCCATCCATTCATCCTCCCTGGCAACCATTTATTGCCCCTAAACGGAATTACCTATGTTCCTCATCTCCCCCACCCCTCTAAAAGGAGGATCTAAAAATTTCTGGACCTTATTGGGATATTGGTTAATCACTCTGTGATGCTTTCTATGTGCACAGTAAATAAACCTCTTACTCTTATTAATCTACCTTAATTGTGAGATGATCTTTCAGTGAACTTTTGGGGGAAATGGGAAGTTTCCCTTACCCCCACAACTGTTATATTAATTGAATACTGGTTTATGACAGATAATTCACAGTTGTCTACTTCTTAGTTTTCTTTGCAAAATGAAGTGTTCTAGTGGATAAAAACACTTTGCATGAAAAGTATGCAAGGATTATAGGCTGTGTTTTTTTCCAAAATAAAGAGAGAATAATTTTGTCCTAAAGTAAAATGACTCATTGTTATAATATGAGAAAGAAGAAAATTTAGGACAATATAGAAATATGAATATAGAAAGTTGGAGAAGGTTTATGAAAAAGAAACTTTATGTTACATGGTCAAAGCTGGCAGAGATTGGATGGATTTATTTATAAGGCTTTTTTGGGGGTGAAAAAAACCTTACATGAGCTTTAATATCAAATGTGCATTGATAGAAAACTAGACTTTGATTTTCTCTTTGGTAAAAAATGACAAAATTTTCTTGGGTTATTGGTTTGCTCTTAATGATACATCATAAAAAGTTTTTCTTTACTTTTTAAGTAATCTGCCAAGAAAGCAAATATTCTGTGTCTGAAAATAATTTCCTGTGCGGTATCATTTTCTTGATTATTTAAGAAAACCAAGTCTTCTCGCTTTTAAAGGAGCTAAGGTGTTTTTTGTTTTATTTTGTTTTTGTTTGTTTAGTTTTTTTACACTCTTGTTACTCTCTATAGTTACTTTTGAAATCTCTTGTCATTTGGCTAAAGAGATAGCTAAGTATTACTTCACGGCAATCTAGGATCCTATTTAATCAAGTGTTCAAATTTTTGACATTTTTGGCAACTTTCCCTCCCAAAATAAGATTCTAAATGAAATCTTAATCTCAAACTGACCTTAAAATTTCCCAGAGGAACCCTAGAAAATTTCAAAGGATTTGTCCTTCACCTTGTTAAAAGAAAAATGTTAAAACTAGATAGGTTTATTTTATATGTTGAATTGCATGAAAAGCTTGTCAAACAAGAGATACAAGAGGAAGACTGACAAAGACTCTGTCTTGACTGAATTTTAGTGAGGATTCTCTGAGCCCTCTTCGACTAGACCTTGTTCTTGGGCCCTGTCGTATGGTCTGCATCACCCATTTAAAAAAAATCCCACCTACCACAGTTACAGAGAATCTCGCCCCCCCCCTTAATATCTGATCAAATTCTTCACCACCCTTGACACCTAATCACCCTGGCCTACCTTCAGCAAGAATCCTGTTAGATCAATTTAGCAAGAATACCCCACCCTTAATGTCTCCTCTTACTAATTTTTCATCTATTAATATTTACCCCCTCATTCTGCACCATGACTATAAATCTCCATTTATCTTTGCTGTATTTGGAGTTTAGCCTCATTTTTCTTCCCTATTGCAAGTCTTCTAATGTCTTCCTTATTGAGTTGACAAGTGTCATGAATAATGTTTTCTTTAATAGTTAAATTCTTTGTCTGCAACCTCATATCCTTCACCTTATTTGTGGAGATACTCCCCAAATATTGAATGAATGCATAAATAAATGAATGTATAAAAGCACAAAGGGGAAATTGAAAGAGAAAAATAAATGCAGAATTCCTAAATCTAATAGATATTGTAGAAATAAAAAACAGAATAAAGGGGAGAAAAATTCAGATACAATCCAAGCAAATTTCCTGGAGCTGAAGAAAGATATGTTTTTAGATTAAGAGAAATGTCAGGAAAAATTATAAAAGACTGAATATTGGGTGCCCTGTATATCTTATCCATACCTTTTAGAAATTATCTATAATTGTATTTGAGCTTGCCTATTTATAATTTTTAAATCATAGAAACTGATTATAATGTAACTAATTTTGTACATAGAAATGCAAATTCATTGTCTGATGAAATGTAATTTATTATTGTTCTGTGGATAAAACCTAGTTTTTGCCTTGATTTGTGAATTGATTTTAGTACTTTACAGCATATGAACTTGAGAATTCTTTGGATTTTCCTTGAACAAGCTATAGCATCTTATTAGTTCCCTCATTAAATAATGAGTTAAATAAAACTGTTGATACATGTATAAGGGTCATGATTATACCTTTCTTTAAAAATTATTTTTTAAACGAGTCTACCAAATTCTAAGCCAAATTAATGAGAAAAGGCTCATACTTAGACATATTCTAGGGAGATATATTTTAAAAAATCTTAAAACTTTCATGTTGTGTATAAGGGAGCATGACTTAGAATATGGATTCAGCGGGAGCTGGGCGCAGTGGCTTGTATGTAGTCCCAGCTACTTAGAAGGCTGGGGTGGGAGAATCACTTGAGCCCAGGAGTTTGGGGCTACAGTGAGCTATGATTACACTGCTGTACTACAGCCTAGGAGTGACAAAGTGAGAACTGTCTCAAAAAAGAATTTGGATCCAGCTTTTCTATTTAAATAAGGACTATTGGCTAACAAAAATTCTTTGCTTTCTCAAAGCAAACTTATCAATGTCTTCTTAAAATTTAAAGTTCTCATTAAGTATCTCATTCACTGCTTCTTGACACTTTAGCCTATGTTTTGAACTATAATTTTATTCATAGTTGAATAAAAGAATTTGAAACTGTTATCAAAACTACAAGACATTTTGTAGGGAGAATGGGAAAAGCTACCTTAAATCAGTCTCCCTGATTAACTGAGATCATGGGCTTTTCAAGGAGGGGCTACGTGCCTTGGGGAAAGTCAGCAGGTCCTGGTGCAATTAAGAAGGGGCTAGCACATTGGGGGCAGGTGAGTTTTGGCATCAGGAAGGTCTTCCCAGGGGCCTTCAGAATCTCAACTCTTTGGTCTTGTAGAAAAGCCACCATTTCTGCAAAACAACTCAAAAGGTCAAGTAGTTAAGGGAGAGAAATATTAAAAAACGTATAGGGGTCATTGAAATGTTCATACAGCCAGTTATAGAATTATTATAATTTATTTGCACATAGTCATGAGAGACAATGAAATAAAATGCTTATAAACTTGGTGTTGAGAATTAGATTTGCTGGGTTTAAACCTAGGCTCTACAATTTACTGGCTGAGAAATTAAGTAATTTTCTACTACTTAATCTCTTTGTGTTTTAGTTACTTCCTATGTAAAACAGAATTAGTAATAATAATGCATACCTCATAGGGTTATTGTGAATATTAAGTGAGATAATACATAAAATAACACTTAAAATAGTGACTGGTATATAGTAAGGACAGGTTTGAAAACTATATGCAAAATAAGTCAGTAGAAGGATAGTCCATAGGGTATTGTTTGAAAATGGGAAACAATTCAAAAGTCTATTAATTGTGGAATAGTTGCATTTACTATAAGCTATCCATGCAATAGAATACTATATAGCATTTGTAAAAAATAAGCAGATCTAATTGTGTTAATATAGAACCATTTCTCTACATGAAAACTGCAAATTGCAGGCCAATAATACTATATATGGTATGATTGCGATAGTGCAAGGAAAAAAATCACTAAATATCCATTTAAAACCATCAAACTTACATTTGGATATATGTGTATGTACAAAGATAGAGAAATGTATACATAGGCAATTTTTTAAA
The DNA here is from genome assembly GCA_963574885.1 of Lepilemur ruficaudatus. Lineage (NCBI taxonomy): Eukaryota > Metazoa > Chordata > Mammalia > Primates > Lepilemuridae > Lepilemur > Lepilemur ruficaudatus. The sequence goes on along the minus strand of CAUYRT010051004.1, from coordinate 12,905 downwards.
CAGTAATTTTATGTAATGGAGGGAATGGCCTGAAAAAGGGTAAAATGTTTTACAAGTTGTCTCTTTAAAACTCCTCCCACTCTTTTTGGGAATTAAAACCTGCATCCCTGCCCAGGGCCAGTAATCAGAGGAGCAGGGGAGTGTCCTTTGTTCCTTGTATCATGGGAGATGGCTCAACAGAATTGTTTGGGCAGAGGTCATGAGATTGTCTTTGCTGGAGATGTGGTCGATAAAGAACTGTAGTTAAACAGCAATAGCCCCAAGCTGAAAACTCCCTATAAAAGCTCTATATTTCTGCTTACAGATAGGATAATGGTACTTTAAGATGAGAGTCTCCCATCCTACTCAGTTGCCTGCAAATTAATAAACTTCTCTTTCCTTTTTCTCAAACCACTTGTCCTCATTCTTCTGATGTGGCCTGGGGGACGAGTGCTGAACTTTCGGTCACAGTTACCTTTGGGGAGGAACATAGTGATGGGATATTCTAAAGGTCTGATTTGTTTATGTTGTACATTGTATTTATGTATACTAAGAAAACAGTAAGGAAATCTTAGTATTGGTTTTCAGAAATGTTTACTTTCAGATATACCATAATATATGTATGTAGTATTTTGGTTTGAGAATTATTTTGTTCATTTTTCTAGTGTGTGGTTTTTGCTTGCCTTTAACAATGAACTTAATAAGCCTTTAAATGATGGTAAATGCACACATTTCTAGTTATTTTCAGATAGCTAGCCAAGGAGTAATAGTATCTTATGATATTTTCTCACTTTTCTGATAATTTGCATGAAACTTCATATGTGCCTCTTTTATAACATTTGTCAACTACTATCATATATTAAAGGTTTTATGTATAATATTAATATATAATAGATACAGGTAGTATTTTATTTTCCTAATAAGCAACTTGAGGACAAAATTTATGCTGAATTATCATTCTTGACAACACAATATTTTGCATATAATCAATACTCACTAAATAGCTCTTAGGTAAATAATACTTTTGATGCTTGCATTGCTTTGTACAAAAAAGGTGTAAGATTAAAAATACATACTCTGAGCAGACTACCTGTAAGTATATTATATAGTTCTAAATAGACTACATGTAAGAGTATTATAATTATTTGTACCATCTATCATTCCAATATTTTAATTACAAATATATACATAGTCCTTGCTTCAGGAAACATTTTATTTACGATTATCTCAAAAAAGTTTTTGCTCATAGAAATTTCACAAACAGGACCTGTAAGTACAAAAGTTAGAATTGTTTTCCTTAAATCTAACTGAGAACTCGAGGAAAATATTTTAGAACACAAAAAAAACCTTATTATTATTATTTTGTTTTCTTTGCTTTTTGCATTTTTTTCCAGACATGGGATGTAGCTTTATCACGGACTGCTAGAGCATGGGGGAAAAAATGTGTGTTTGAGCGTAATACTCATTTAGAAGACTTACAAATGGCCCATCCTAAATTTACCGGGATTGGTGAAAATATGTGGGTCGGTCCTGAAAATGAATTTACTGCAAGTATTGCTATCAGAAGTTGGTATGAAGAGAAGAGAATGTATAATTTTGAAAATAACACTTGCTCTAAAAACTGTTCTCATTATATTCAGGTATCTAATTTTTATATTGTTACTCATTCAATAGACTCCTTAATTGCTTTAGTGCCTAGTTTTGTTATATTTTAAATTTATAAATAAGCTCAAATGGTAAAATTAGTACTTCTAATAAAATCACAATTCTAATTAGTCCTAGATCTTCAAAATTTCTATAATTCCATTATGTGAACCACACAATTAAAACATTTCTTTAAATAATAAATGTAATCTTTATACCCTAAGATGAAAGGCACTTTTCTAAAACTAGTACACACTAGGGAAAAAGGTGAGAAACAACAAATAAAAATTATTTATAAATTATTAACTGTAAATATAACTAAAAGACTTGATATTTTTTAACACAGATGAGTATACATACTAGTATATAGCTGATTGATTAAAACTATTAAAATTAATAGTGTTATAATATTTCCCTGCCTCATGTTCAATAATCCACCCTCACACTTTATATTCCAGGAATACTGAACCACTTTTCAGTTCCTGGACATATTTTTATTATTTTACATATCACCTTTGTTTAATGATTATCTATATATATATATATATCTGATACTACACTGAGGACAGAGACCTTGTCTTCTCATCCATATATTCTCAACACAATAACATGACATTATTTAGATCTTCAATAAATATTTATATATTTATAGGTATCAAGAAATAATGAATGAACTCCCAAGCTTATTTAAAAGATGATTATTTTTAAAAGATTATTTTCAACCAATAAACCCTGATGTCATGTTTTATGTAGAACTTAAAAGTTTGGAATTTGTTCATGTTGAACTCGTCTTTCTATTCCATCCAATGAATCATGCTTCAAATCTTTTTGATCACGTCTTTGTTTTTTTTGATCAGTTCTTTCTTCTTCTAGAAAGTTATAGGGATCCTCCATTGTCTTACTCATGTCAAAGCTAGCCTCCTCAATGTGACTTTAATACCCTCACTAAACTAACCAAATCCCTGACATACAACTCTGTATTTTTTACTCCTTAATTTCAGTATCCTAGACATTTGTAGTTTTTGCATTTAACCTACACTTCAACTCTTGCAGACATTCTATTCTCTATTCTTGTAATGTATCACTCTATTTCTTAAAAGAATCACACTTTCAAAACCACTCAGGCTTAAGATAAGGTAAAATAATGAAAGAAAATAGGAATGGTTCCTCTCTCTTCCACAGAGGTTAACAAAACAAAACTACTAATTTTTGTTCATTTTGAAGTATTAGAAATATTAAAGTCATACAGAGAATCTCTGGAATGTCTTTCATTATTCCCATCTTTTTCACTCCAATTCAAGACCGTTTTTTTCTTTTATAGGAACCAGCTCTTCTTTTACTCATCCTTTTCTTTTTAATGAAACACCCAGACTTTGTTTAATTTTATAATGGAATTTTTTCTCAACAAAATGAAGAAGAAATGTTGATAGCATGCAATTGCTCTCTACTCCTGTATCTCTTTTGCTTCTCTTCTATAATTATTCTATTCCTCTTTTTCTCTCTTCTATTCACAACTTTCATTTTTAAAAAACTTTTTCTCTTCTCTTTTCCGTCTTCCTCTTTTCCACTGACCTGGAACTTTCAAATTCAATCAGAGGTTGAAAATTGATTCAAGTGTGACTTCCCTTGGCTGTGAAGCATCATGCTGGATCAGTGTTCTCAACAGAGGAATTGTTTTTCCTAAGAATATGGTATTGATAGGACCTATTAAAGAGCTTCTCTAAATACAGTGTTGGAAATGCTGCCCTAAATCCATGATAACTCTCTACATGTTTCTAAATGAAAATAGTTTATATTCCTTGAATTGCTTGGTATAAGGTTCTGTGTGAATGGAATATATTATTATTTATAATATAAGAGATCAAATGTTTAGAATTAAATTTTGTGAGTTTTTTGAAAATTTTATTTTAGCTTGTTTGGGACCACTCTTACAAAGTTGGTTGTGCTGTTACTCCATGTTCAAGAATTGGACGTATTAAACATGCAGCGATTTTCATATGCAACTATGCACCAGGGTAAGTTATTTTAAATTAATAAAAGAATATAAAACTAAATTGGGAACATTTCAAGGTTCAATTTTCCTAAATTTTGATATATTCTTTTAAGTATTTTTATAAGTTATAAGATAATTAAATAAAAGATATTAATTAGGCACTTTACACTGAAATATTTTCAATTCCATAATGAAATAAGTCAATTCTTGGGCATATTGATTTTACTTGTAAACTAGCCAAGTATTACCTCCTAGAGGAATCTTAACTTTAGTATTATTTCATAATAGGTAACCTAATTACATAGGATTTAAATGATTTTCCAAAATCATTTATTCCCATATTTATAATAAGACTATATTCTTTTTTTCTGACACATTATACTATTCTAATCTTTATGTGGGTATCTATATATTAAGAATATTTTCTCTTCTTTATTATTTTTATTCCCTTTGTTCTCTGTTCTTTAAGGACACCAATTTGTAGATTTCTCTGCACTAGATATTTCCTTTTTTTTTTTCATATATAATTTGGTCTCTATTCTTCATCTTTGTGTTCTGAATTTTTCAAGGTTATCTTTGACTCATAATTTCTGTAAGGCCAAATCTGTTTTATTCTTCCATTTTGCATTTATTTCCTGTGACTACTTTAACAAATTACCAGAAAATGGATGGCTTAAGAAAATTGAAATTTATTCTCTCACTGTTCTGGAGGCCTAAAGTCCTAAATCAAGGTATTAGCAGGACTGTGCTCAATCAAAAGGCTCTAAGAATCTGTTTCTTGATTTTTTCCAGCTTCTGGTGGCTCTAGTTCCTGGGCTTGTGGATATATCACTTCAGTTTCTTCCACTGTGGTCGCTTTGCCTCTTCCACTTCTGTGTCTGGTGCTGAATCCCCCTTCCCTCTCTCTTGTAAGGATAAATACATGTGATTGCATTTGGCTTTCACCAAATAATCCAGAATAAACTAGATCCTCATCTTAAGATCCTCATCTTAATCATGTCCTTGCCATATCAGGTAATATTCACTCTTTTGCCGTGTAAAGTAATCATAAGTTCTGGGAATTGGGACCTAGACATATCTTTTGGGGGGGGGCACCATTCAGCCCACCACTACACATTATAATTCTCAATGTGGTTCTTTTATTTTCATTTCTACTCAGTATTTAATGCTATTGTAATGGATTGATTTTCAGCCAACTGTCCTTAAGAGAGATAACTATGATTGCCTGTTTGAGGTACTTAATCAAATAAAAATTGGACTTAGTTGACTGATATATGCTCCAACCTAATCCTTTACAGGTAGACTTGCCAATACTCATATCAAAGGAAAAATGGTTTATATTAATAAAAATTTCAAGACAAAAAATGCCTATGAGACAGGAGGATGGAGAAAGAAAGGGTAATCACGAGAATTAGTAGCTTCATCTTATCACTGTAGTCATGTGATAGCCCTGCACTCACTATTCTTATGGTCACAAAATACCTTCATCTTATCAAATGGTGCTGTCAGTTCTCTTCTCTCAATTTCTTATCCACACAGGAGCATCTCATACAGTTAACCGCTTTGGGCTTCTTGACTCATGTTCTTCACTTGACCTCCAAGTACCCTACCAGCAGGTATTGTTGGTTTCTCTCTTACCTCATTAGTCTCTCTTCATTCTTCTTACTATCTCCTTTGCCTGGGGTTGAAATAGTGTAGTGCTCCAGGACTTAGTCCTTAAATTAAGTCTCCATATTCACTCTCTCGTAAAATGATCTCATACAGGCCTATGACTCATTTCTATTTCAGGGCCTTTATACTGGAAGTTTCCTCTAATTAGAAATTTACAACAGACCTTCATATGGCTACCTCCTTCTTGTGATTCATTCACATTTCCTACATTTATTTTTCTACCTAATATGCCCAAACATAAATCATATCTCTTGATCTTTTCTCTTTCCATGTTTTTTTCTACATGCATAATAATTTATTATGCAATGGTATATACCATATTGTAACCACTTTTAGACATTTTAAACAGAAGTTTAAATACATAAATTGCAAGTTATCCATATAACACATTTAAAGTGATGACAATATGAAGAGCTATGAGAAATTTAAAAGTGTGCAGTGATAATATTACATTCATTGTCTGGCCAGCCATGATTTTAAGACACCACTAATTATAAAATAAATTTTGATTTTAGGGATGTTAAAATAGGAAAAGATGTACATTTTAGAATTACAAAACATACTATATAACTGAAAGAAAAGATTCATGAAATAATATGTATCTCTAATATGTACAATAAAAGAAAAACAAATTATATGAAATAATAGTTTATTCGTAATTACGTACAGCTTTATAATCTATTTCATACCTTAAAATATCAGTTTTAATGTACCAAATTTGATTCATGACCTATTAATCTCTCATGTATTGCAATTTGAAAAAAAAACGGCCAATTTAGAACACTCTAGATGTTTGGCAATGAAGAGAAGGAAATGGGGTAGATGTGTAGAATTGAATGAAAGGGAATTTTTTTTCAACTTTGGTTACTAATGCATTTTATAAGCTAACGAAAGCCATCTATAAATCGAGAATGATAGAATGTAGTAGAAAATTGAGAAATAGAGAATTGAAAGAGCAAGTTCTATCTGGAAAGAGGCAAAAGAGAATTATATGAAAAGAAAATGCTGAGAAATTCTTAATAGTGAATATTTTTTTTCCCTTTTTGCTTAAAGGAATCCATGAGAATATGTACTTTGATTTTGATAGATAATACTAAGTATCTATTCATTGTGGTGGCACCATTTTCCTGTTATATAATTTATTTTACATCATTATAGGAGAGGGCCTGTTTTCCAACTACCTTGATAACATGATGTATTTTCAAACATTTTGCTCTTTACTAGTATGAGCTCAGTATATTTTTAATTTTCACCTCTGCAAAGGTTCTCTGCCTCTTACATGAGTCCAGTGAGACAGAACACTTGCATAATAGGTCAACAAAGCACATTTATTACTTTCAAATAGGCAGCAAGAACAAAAAGAAGCCTAGGATTTATGGCAAGCCAGTCCGCCAAGGCTCAGGAAAGCTGCTCAAGGAGGATGGAGCCTCATATGTACGTACCCAACATTGCACCACAACTGAGAGATCCTGAAACCACTCTGCCCTGGGTTTTATACCCTGGGCACAACTTGGATCACTGAGCTCAAGTGTTACAGAATATCCTGTTCTAGGTGGGGTGAGGATATAGGCTGGGGTGTTCCAGTTTCTCCTTATCTTAGGATGCTGCATTCTTGGCACATTCTAAAGTTATTCTGAGAACTACAAGTTGGAGGGGGAAAAACTGGGTTGGCCGAGGCCATCTGAGGACCTGTCCTCTTGCAGTCTCCTATTTCAAGTATCTCTGTGAGTTTAGGAATCTTTTTGTGTATTTCAGAAATTTTGGGTTTAATTTTCTGGTACCTGAATATTCCTATACATTTGCTTTTTTTCTCATAAATTGTTAGACCTTTCTTTTTCAGTTGTAGGAGTTATTATATGTCAAGAAAATTAGCTCTTTTATGTAATGTACTTTACAAATATCTTCCCTGTCTGATGTTTAACTTTTGACTTTACGATGTAATTTATTTTTGTCAGGTGGAATAATTTTGTTTTATTGTAGAAAAATGTATCCATGCCTTTGTCATGGGTTTTGAGGTTTCTGTCATACTTAGATAAGCCTTCTCAAAATATTGCTATTTTTAATTATCTCACATTTTCTTCTAGCAATTCTGTTTTTTTAACTTATTTGATCCATTTTGCATCTGGACATTTTGTAAACTGTTATAAGAATTAGTCTCCTACTTTAAATCATCATAAAGATTGGACAAAACATATAAAGCAACTATTTTCAGGCATTAGAAAACAACTAATTCAGGGCTAGGATCTTTGCAATATAGAAAAGAACTCAGTAGGAGTCAAATATTTGCCCTGGTTTTCTCCCTAAAAGTGCTTCCCAAATTGTAGCCAGAGAAACAATTCCAAGCAAAGAATGTGTATTTTGCTGGACAATGGAGATATCGGTATCTGTTGATGCTAAGGTGTCTGGTATTTGGAACTAGGATCCCAAAGAAGGAGAAAGCTACAAAGAAAGAACCCCAAAAATCTATGTAAAAATTTTCTGCAGGCCCTTGGCCAAATCCTAAACTGCACATCACAGGGCAAGATTCTGGAAGGATTAGCAAGCAGGGAACAGTAATTTGGATACTGGAGTTCTTGAGGTAAAAAAATGAATGCAGTGAAATCAGTCAGAAGACTATTGTCAGTTGTTCATTCCCAGGGGAATGGTGGATTGGAGAAGTATTAAAGACACTTTAAGGCATTTTTACAAAGCATAAATGACTGGATTTATAGGTCATTGAATTAAGTAATAAGAGAGAAAAAAGACGCAAGGAAGATTCTCAGATTTATTATTCAAGCATGAATGGTATTGTCATTAACTGCAGTGGGGAACACTGAAACTTTTGGGAGGAAGGATGATGAGTTCCATTATGGACATACTGAATTTGAGTTGGTTGTGAATATTTGCTGTGAGATGTTTAGTAAGCAGTGTTTATAAGGATCAGAAGCTCATTAGTGGCATGTGGCATAGAGTAACTATTTGGAGTTCCAGGATACATATGGTAATCAAAATCATAGGAATAGATGGAATTGTTTACTAAGAGAGTATACAGTGAGAAATGTCATGCCAACATTTAAGGACAGTTAGAGGAAAATAAGGTAGGAGGGGGAACCTAAGAAGGAATAGTCAGATAGGTAGGAGAAAAAAGCAGAAGAGTATGGTATCCTCGGAGACCTGGGGGAAAATGTTTTTAGTAGGATGAAGTAGTCTAAAATTTCAAATTCTAAGAGGTCAAGTAAAGTAAGAATTTAAAAATATGAGATTTAGAGAGAGGTTCATTGATAAACATACAAAGAGTCATTTCTATGGAATAGGAGAGACTTATGCCAGATTGGAATGAATTGAAAACAGAGAGGAAATTGAGGAATTGGAAACGGTGTCATCAGCTTGTTCAAGACATTTGGTTGTGAGAGGTAAGAAAGAGGTGGCTGCACAAAGAATAAGATTAAGGTGTTTTGTTGTTTTTATTTAGTTTTGTTTTTAAAATGGGAAAAGACGCAAGTATATTTAAATGAAGGACCTAATACAAAATGCAAGTAATTCTTTATACAGAATAAAGGCAGAGTATATGTAATTAAGGATACAGTCCCTGAGAAGACAGATGGGTATAGGAGGATTTAGCCTCAACAAGAAGGAGGAGCAGTTCTTCAGTTGTGTAGAAAGGAAGGAGAGTTGGGGTAGTTGTATTTGCTGTATTTAGGAACAGGCAATTTCCCAAGTTCCACTCTAAAAGCTATTATTTTTCTCAGTGAAATAGGACAGATCATGTCCTAAGAATAAAGGAGGAGACAGTCGAGCTGGAATTTTGAGGTTTGGGAGGTTTTGAAATAGTTATTGTATAAAATAAGAAAGGAAGCTGACTGGGGAACCCTAGAGGGATTCTCTACTTAGTTTAATGATTTTTCTCTAGCAGTGCCTCGCAGCCCTGAAGTAGGAATGGAGCATATAGACAGTAGGATTCCTTCATTTTTTCCAGTGCTGACATTTTGTCAGGTGAATGTGAAGGAAAATACTGTCAGAGTTTCAGATTTTGGCCAGAGAATCTGTGAAGCAGTGGACCTAAGCTGAGTGGGGAAGAGACAATTGGATGGATAGGGAGAAAACAGGAGAGAAAATAGACTTGAAGTGCTAGTAAAATTAATGAATAAGTGTGGCAAGAGTAAGTGACCTGGAAGGATAGGAGGTTGTAGTCAGTGAGTGAATTGTCTGGTTTTGTGAGTCCAGGGTGTTGCAGTTTTAGGGGATAACAAGATTCAGAGTATAGCTATAAAAGTGACAGTTACAGAGTTTTGGGAAGGGTATTGATGGTGACAACATCCAGTAACAGATACACCATGGTATTGAATGAATTATCAGTATGAATGTTGTAATCAACTAGGTCCCAAATTCTGAGACAACGGCAAAATTTTGACTGAAAAAGATGATACCTCAGATGCCAAAGTCTTCAGTGAATAAGAGGCATGCTTAGAAGGTAGATGACTCTTGAGAAGGATTAGAGAATGGTGCAGCTAAATAATGTCGACCTCAAAGGAGCTTTGTCAGCATTTAACTGTGATCCACAGTCCTTTAGATGCTGGATGTGCAAGTGGAAGGAGGAGACCTGGCCCATGGAGTTTTACAGAAAGCGATGTAAGGTAGCTTTGCACATACAAAAATTATTTGAGGTGGAAAACAACAAGGTTCACTCTTTCTTTGACCTTGAGTAGGCCCAGGAAGTAGTCATGGAGTTTTTGACAAAGACGAATATATAAGATGTGTTAGAAGGACAGCCAGATGGGATCTCTAACTAAATTATTTTCCTTGCTGCTTCTTGTGTAATATTTTTCTCAAACTTACTGGAATAGATTCTTTAAATCTTCTTGGAAAACTTATAGATCTTCCATATACAAACCAGAAGCCAGTGTTGTAATATATAGAAGTAGTGAAAATGAAAGGAGTTGTAGGTGGTCTAGTTGTTCTGGCTATATAAAATAGAAAAGTCAACATCTGTTTGATGTGCTTTGGCTATTGTTCCATGAACAATGTACAGATTATGTGAATCTGGATGGAGAACGTTGAAGAATTGCCTACAAATTATAATTGCTATGTTGTCAACCTATGGGGCTGGATTATATCCTTGATGAACAATGTGGTAGCAGATATGGGTCTACTGTAGGCAAAGGAAGTTTTTACCACTACCAGAATCGTGCTGTCATTCTGGAAGACTGTATTTCTATTACAGAGTTTGAATAATGGTCTTCTAATGGATTTGGGGTTGGAAACGGGTATAGTTGCCTGTTAAGCCATCCAGGCAACATATCCTTATCTAGGGCCTGGACACATGCCTTATAGGAGGCATTGTGCTGAAGGTATGGCCAGATATGAGGCCAAGAAAAGTTCTACAGGGAGATCTTCAGAGTCTTAACTTGATCTAAGTGAACCACTGAGCTGCTTCTTAGAAAAAGCAAATACCCAAAAATAGAATATTTCATCTGTTTCTTCAAGCATTGCTGGGGCAGCTATGAAATTTCAATGGACTTTGCTGGCTATAGATACTTACCTGTTGCTTCCTCCTAGTCTGGTCCAATAATTCCAATTGCAGTTGGGAGCTGTACTGCAGATTCAGACTTGAGTTAATTTAGATTCAACTTCTTAGAAACTGAGAATTGAAGAAGATTGACATAGGAGAATATTAGCCTGACATTTCTGGCTATCTAATATAAATAATGATTATGAAATTTAAATCTTCGGAAAAAAGGACTTATTCTAACACAGTGTGGGTTTATTTATTTTTATTTATATATGTATAAATTTATTTGTTTATTTGCCTTCCCAGAATTCTTCCAAGCTACAATTATCAGATGTTATGATCACAGGGTGATTGACCTATGCTCTAGGTCTCAAAGGCAGTTTTTTTTTAGTGAGTAGCCTTTTGCATAAGTACAAGGACAGAGGGCCCCCATTCCTGGAGTCTGACGAAGGGATAAGCTCTGTTTTTGTGTTGGAGGCATCTGTTTCAATGATAAAGGCTCAGAATAGGAAAAGTAGACAGTACAACTAAGGTGACTAGGTCAATTCTTGAATTTCTAGAAAGCTGGTTCTCTGGCTGGGTTCTGAACAAAATGCGTTTCTTCCTTGAAATAGTTTGAAAGTAGAACACTAAAATTGGAGAAATGATATATGGTCTGCAAATAACCACTGGATAAATAACTGCAAATAACCAAAGACCTCTGGATGTTTCTGATGGACTCACAGTGCTCACAAGTCAAGGGTATCAGATACCTTATTAGGTATTACCAAAACCCTCTGATTAAATAAGATATGTCTCAGAAATTTGATATTTAGGTTTTTGAATATATATTTCTTAGGTTTGACCATTCTTCTAGATGACCCAGTGTGGCCTAAACAAGGACTTATGTGCCTAATGTTTATTTTTATAGCTTCTACCTGCACATTAGGTAAATGGGCAATCCTGTTTAAATGACCAGGATTAGTGATCTCCCCCATTCAAAAGTATCTTTTCCCTGTATGTCTTCTTTTTTTTTTTTTAATCCTAGATCCTTTATATAAATTTCCCAATTTATATCTACTTTGGGGCTTTTTTTCCTTAGTTAGCTATAATTTCTTATTCTCTTCAGCTCTGTATAACGGATGAAATCAACTTTGTAAAATTCATTTATACTTATTTGCTTGTTTATATATTTATGCATTTTTATATAGACCTCAGAATAATCCATGCGGCTGAGGTTTTGAGACAATAAGCATTTCAGGATTTTGTAAACTCTTCAAATGATTATATCATTTCTATAAAACTTTTTATAAATTTGTACCAACTAGAAAGCAATTAATTATAAAACATCCTATAACATCTATTTTTAAAGAATACATTCTGCTACAAACTAAAATGAAAGAAGCTTTAAAACCCATTATTATATTTCAATTACAATTCTTTTTTTCAATGACATGGGAATTAGTTTCAGAAGAGACCGTTTTCTGGGGGTACAAAAGGGAAAGATTGCATCTCTAATTTACTTACTTTTTGAAGTCTATATTCTTAATTAAATCACCTTTTAAACTCATTAAAAATTGGTAATTATATTATTTAAATAACATTAAAAACTTGAAACTTCTCTAACTAAATGTTTTCTGCTTTTTTGCAGAGGAGCACTGTCCAGAAGACCTTATATACCAGGGAGAATTTGTACTAAGTGTGGCGCACGTGACAGATGCACAGATTTTCTATGCAGTAAGATAAAGAAAATAACTTAAGCATGAAAAGAAAAAAACCCATAATGCATTGGACAACAAGGAAAACGAAGTTCTTTTGTTGTTGTTGTTGAGACAGAGTCTTGGAGTCTTGCTCTGTTGCCCGGGCTAGAGTGCCGTGGCATTAGCCTAGCTCATAGCAACCTCATGCTGGGCTCAAGCAATCCTTCTGCCTCAGCCTCCCAAGTAGCTGGGACTACAGGCATGTGCCACCATGCCCGGCTAATTTTTCTATATATTTCTAGTTGTCTGGCTAATTTCTTTCTATTTTTTTTTTCCTCCGAAAATTTTATTGGGGGAAAACTACAAAACATATTACAGTGCAATGTTTACAGTCACAATTTGTAGTGAGCTGATTTCCCAAAATATATTACCACTCAAGTTGACTTATCTT
>CAUYRT010051003.1:0-43738 GCA_963574885.1 Lepilemur ruficaudatus | reverse complement strand
CTGAAAGCATTTGAGATGGACCTTTACACATGTTTTCTTCTTTCAAATAAATATTCCTCCATTGTGCACTGGACTGTCAGGAGTTTCCGTAGGTCAGCTCATTGTGGACTGCAGGAAGCCCATGAGATGGGCAGTCACAGTAACTAGTTTCAAGACCCAGCTCTGCAGCATAACAGTGGTACCCTTAGGAAATTCAGTTCTTCAAAGTATCAGTCTCCTTACTTTTAAAATGGGGAAGAGAAAAAATAAGAAGCTCACAAGTTTATTTGGAGAGTTAATGAGATTTTTGTATGTGAAAATGCTGAACAAAACTGTATGGCACCGTATCAATGCCAGCTGGTATTATTACTAGTACCATTGTTATTATACCAGTAATTATTATAACTAAAGCACAGAGTTGGCTATAGTAGTCTTATATCACTACATGGTAATTAATCAGTTATGAGGTGTGACATCAGGGACTCCATTGTGCATTGGCTTTACTGGGTGTTGTTGAACAGAGGAATATTTGGGGGCAGACAGTGGGCTGAGTGTTGGTTGTATGTCAGAAAAGTACCCCAAAAGACAACAATAAGCATCAAGTCCACGCTTTGTCAAACTTCTGTGTGGAATTAGTCCCTGAAACTGAAAGCCGCTACCATCCTATGAAATGTCTGCTCCCCCACGGGAGCCAAGGGGGCACTGTCACTCACTGCCATACTCCATGAGCAGGTGCTGCCTGCTAGACACCAGCCCTGCCTTCATGGCCTCTGGCTGAAACGTGCATCATCTGCATTTCTGAGAAATGAGACCTTTCTGCGTTGAGCTTGAAAAGGTCAGAAACTGATGCTTGCCTTCTGAGCATACCGATGTCACCTGGTTTTTTCATGTGTGCTTATTCTGGACTGTGTCCAAAAAAGAGCAAGAGTAGCTATACTTATATAAGATGAAATAGATGTCAAGATAAAAACTGTAAAAAGAGGCCATTATATGATGATAAAGGGGTTAATTCAGCAAGAGGATATAATAACACTAAATATATATTACTCAACACTGGAGCCCCCAGACATGTAAAGCAAACATTATCAGGGCTAAAGGGATAGACCCCAATACAATAATAGTTGGAGACCTTAAAAGCCCACTTTCAGCATTTGGACAGAACATCAACAAGAAACACTAGACTTAATCTGCACTATGTATCAAACAGACCTAATATATATTTACAGAACATTTCATCCAACAAATACAGAATACACATTCTTCTCCTCAGCACATGGATCATTCTCAAGGATAGCCCATACTGTCAAGCCACAAAACTTTTCAAAAGAGGCCAAGAAACATATGAACAAATGCTCAACATCTCAAATCATCAGGGAAATGCAAATCAAAACCACAACAAGGTATCACTCATCTCCAGTGAGAATGGCTTTTATCAAAAAAGTCCTAAAACAGCAAATGTTGGCATGGATGCGGAGAGATAGGAACACTCTTGCACTGCTGGTGGGACTGCAAACTAGTACAACCTCTGTGGAAAGAAATATCGAGATACCTCAAAGAGCTACAAGCAGAACTACCATTTGATCCAGCAATCTCATTACTGGGCATCTACCCAGAAGAATAAAAGACACTCTATAAAAAAGACACTTGCACTTGAATGTTTATAGCAGCACAATTCACAATTACAAAGATGTGGAAACAACCCAAGTCCCCATCAATACACGAGTGGATTAATAAAATATATATATATATACACATACATACATACATACACCATGGAGTTCTACTCAGCCACAGAAAACAATGGTGATCTAGCACCTTTTGTATTATCCTGATACAGCTGAAGCCCATTCTACTAAGTGAAGTATCAGAAGAATGGAAAAACAAGCACCACATGTACTCACCGTCAAATTGGTACTGATTGATCAAAACATATGTGCACATATGGTAATAACATTCATCAGGTGTCAGGCAGGTGGGAGGGGGGAGAAGAGGACGGGTATAGTCACACCTAATGGGTGCAGTGCACACTGTCTGGGGGATGGGCACACTTGTGGCTCTGACTCAGGTGGCAATATATGAAACCTAAACATTTGTACCCCCATAATATTCTGAAATTTAAAGAAAAGGAAAAATATTCAAAAACACTGAAATCATATCAAATATTTTCTCTCACTACAATGGAATAAAAACTAAAAATAAATAATAAGAAGAAGTTTGGAAACTAAACAAACACATAGAAATTAAACAATATGCTCCTGAATGACCAGGGGGTCAACACAGAGATTCAGAAGGAAACTTAAAAATTTGTTAAAACAAATGAAAATGAAAAGCCAACATACCAAAATTTATGGGATACTGCAAAGGCAGTACTGAAAGGAAAGTTTATAGCAATAAGTGCCTACATCAAAAAAGCAGAAAAATTTCAAACAAACCACATAATGATGCATACTCAAAAACCAGAGAAACAAGAACAAACCCAATACAAAATCAGTAGAAGAAAAGAAATAATAAAGATCAGAGGATAAACAAATGAAATTTAAACCAAAAAAATCAATAAAAGTTGGTTTTTTGAAAATATACACAAAATTGATACACCTTTGGTCAAGCTAAGAAAAAAAGAGAGAAGACTCAAATAAATAAAACTGGAGATGAAAAAGGAATCATTAAAACTGACACTACAGAAATTCAAAGGATCATTAAAGACTACCACAGGCAACTATATGCCAATAAATCAGAAAACCCAGAAGAAATGGATAAATTCCTAGACATATACAACCTACAAAGATTGAACCAGGAAGAAATCCAAAACCCAAATATACCAATGACAAGTAACAAGATAGAAGTAGTAATAAAAACTCTCCTATCACAGAAAAGCCCAGGAACCAATGGCGTCACTGCTGAATTCTACCAATTTAAAGAAGAACTAACACCAATTCTACTCAAAGTATTCCAAAAAATAGAAGAGGAGGTAATACTCCAGAACACATTGTATGAGGCCAGTATCAGCCTGATACCAAAACCACACAAAGATACAACAAGAAAGAAAACTATAGGCCAATATATCTGATGAACAAAAATCCTCATCAAAACACTAGCAAACTAGATTCAACAATACATTAAAAAGATTATTCATCATGATTACATGGGATACATCCAGGTTAGTAAGGATGGTTCAACATAGACAAAACAACCAACGTGATACATCACAGCAACAGAATGAAGGATAAACACCATGGGATCATTTCCATTAGTGCTGAAAAAGCCTTCAATAAAATTCAACACCTCTTCATGATAAAAATTCTCAAAAACTGAGTATAGAAGAAACAAAAGTCAACATGATAAAATCCATATAGAATATATATATAATTATTATGATATATAAAAATATGTATTACATAATATGACAAAAATCAATATAAAACAGTTCTTGTATATTTATTGGCATGGCACTATTACTGACATAGCACTAATTACTTCTGTATAAACTGTTTCAATTTTAATAAAGGTGTTAAATCAAATGATATGCTGTCTTTTATCATACAAAAAATTGAACTGGTATCACAAATAAATGAATTAACTCAATATTGAGAATAAGCCTGTTTCAGTCAAAGAGAAACACAGTGTAGAAAGAAACACAGAAGATCAAACTGATTAATTTTTTTTCTTGGTTTTACTTTGCACCAAATATTTAGGTTCACTAAACAAATATGACTGAAGAAACATCAAAGATACTTTCAGTATGATAGAATTGGAGAAAATACATTGGATCCAACTGGTTTTAACTACAGACCTGTAAAATAAAACAAAATTGTAATGGTTCTTTTCTGCTACGTATTAGTAAGGAATCCATCTGACCAGTAAAAAATAAAATCCCACAGTTATTATATCAATGTAATTAGAACCTCAACAATGGGAGAAAGTGGAATTAGATGTCTTTTCTGAAAACTATTATGTACCTAAAGTACGTTTATGTAAATCGGATGCATGGGTTTGCAAATGTATTAAAATAAAGATTTATTTTTATAATGAAGACAAATTCATTAGGCAAATTCATTAGGAGTTAATGTAAGATAATCATATTACTTTCAAAGTGATATGACCTTAAACTTGAGGAGATAAAGCCAATGCACATTACTAATTATAATGAAAATTAGGAGACTTGGTAAGAGATCAACTCCTTGAATGACCCAAAGACTTTGGGATCTTCCACTAATATTACATGAATCAGCCTTAACTTTGTGTGCATAATTTAGCTTGATTAGTAATGTTGCCCTGAAACAGATGTTTCACTAATGGATACACCAGTGGAATTACGCAGCCTTTATCACTCAAAACCTGGAGGAAAGTTTTTGTTTTTCTTTTTTTCAAATTATCAAGTTTTTTTCATGGACATGCATAAAGAGTTGCGAGTGATGTGATAAATTTCATTTCAATTCAGACTTTTTCACTGAATCCAGTTCTATTATAGGGACTTGTTCCCAGGCTGGGAATTGTCAGACTCAGTACATTATATGAATTATGGTAACATTCATTACAATGATACTTCCACTGGAGACTGGTTTGCAGTAGAGTCTTTTAAAAATATTCTGTTACCCTCTTAAAGTAGCAGCAGAGATGATCAAAAGGTGAGATCTGCATATGTGAAAAATTGACTCATTCCATTCATTAAAGTAAATGAGGAGTTCACTCCTGTTTCATTTAAAGTGACCACCCTGCTCTCTTGGTGGTTTTCAGAGATTTCATAGCCCACTCCCATGGGGGTTGCCCATGCACTGGCCATGTCATTTCTTCTTTCACAAGGGTGCTGCTGATTTCGCCAGCTCAAAGCATCCTAGGGATATTTGTATGAACCCATCACTTCATTAGTACCAAGTATCTCTTGGCTGAGAGTCAAGGGCCATGACCTCTTAAAAATCAAAACCAATTTTACAAATTCTGTCATCAATCTTGGTTAGGATTTAGTTATATTTTATTCAAGTGGCATTAACCACCTTTCAGATAAGCATCCAGTGGTGCTACAGGGATCTTTGAGGATCACTCAATTCTTGTGACTCCCTTGAAATTTTGCATAAAATAAGGCAAAGGGGGAAAACCTGATTTAATGTTTTACAGCAAAACTACTTTAGGTGAATATACTCCAACAGAGATTGAACATATAAATATGTGTGTGTGTGAAGTTATACATACATATAAAATGAGGGTATAATCTTTCATAAACTTGGGAAACTTTTAAATATTTCAAAATGTACTCGAGACATTAAACTCATGGTTCTCCAGTTTAGCTTTTTGTGATGCTTCATTACATCACTCTCTAGATTCTAAAATAATATTTTTCCCTTTGAAACAACTAAAATTTTGTCATCTGCGTAAAGAAATAACACTCTCAACAAATGTTAGAATATGAAATAGTGCATGATGTTCCATAACAAAGAGTTTTCAAATTAATCTCTGTAGAAAAAAATGTAATTTGCAAAGGAAGAATAAAAATATGTACATGAATCATTGATATTTTGTTACATAATCTGTTAACAAAACTGTCTGTTTAAAAAATAAATACTGTTTGGTAGTTAGTGGCTGGTGGAATATAAATTTCCACTACTTCTTTATCATTGTTCATCATTTGGAAGTATTAACATTACCCATATCCTCCACACTCCTCTAATAGTGACTAGCTACTTTATAATACAGGCATTTCAAAGTAAAGAAAATGTTTTATCCTTGAAAATTTTCCTATTCCTCAATAATTGTTTAGCTATATAACTAAACAGCAGCAGTAACAGATACCAAGAATGTGGACTGTAGAAATAGACTTCCTCAGGCACTCAGAAAATCCAAAATTAATTAGATCCTATAAAAAATCCTCTTTAAAATTTATTATTGATGATTCCTATCTAACTTATTAATGTATTTTACTTAAGTCCTTTAAAGAAAATGCATCTCAGCCATCAAGTCATCATCTCTGCATTTTGGTTAATGTCCTTTGAGCATCTATATGTCAGACAACAGACCTGTACTCCACTGGCCAACACATAACTGCACTTAGATGTAGTTATTATCTTTCTCATCTAACACATGGGCTCTGCATTGAAGTCTCAGAAAAATAAAGGTATTGTCCTAAGGAAACACAGTGTGTCTATGTAACTCTGATTTATTCTCTAAGGTCTTTTTTAGGCCAAAAACTTGTATTTTTTTCCAGTCTGCTACATTGCCTGCCAATTTTCACCTTGACCTTTATTAACAATATGATTAGTTACTGTGACAGTAGGAAAATCCACCTTGCAAAGACATGTGACTCTTCCACAGAGGGCGTTGGGCTGTGTGCCTTGGAAACTGCAACATTGTGTCCTGAAGTGTCTAATACTTGCCAAACGCTCAGTTGAGCAATTTGTGTAGGTCTCTGCACCTGTGTGTTTATAAACAGGCAGAGAGAAGGCACCCACTAGGGGAGCATTTGCCTGACACAATCATACTTCATCTCAATGTTAAAATGCCACGTCTGTCATCTCGGTCTACAGCTGCAGCTGCTGAGCCCCCCAAACCCCGTGTGAGAAATAGACACAGCCTAAGTAGCAGGCTTTTCCATCATGGTTGATAAGTGCATTATCACCATCATTTTCCCAAGGCCATGGGTAATCGGGGCGTGATGGAGGAGAGTGAACACACTGTCACGGCAAGAGAGACAGGAATTCACGATTCAGGAACATCTTCCCCATCTGCAAGCACCAGCCAGTGGGTTTCCTGGGCGGTCAGATTTTATGACTAGATTTTGTTGCTTCAGCAACAGAGTCCACATACTCTACCAGAGTGATGTGTTAATGTAAATCTGACCATGTAAAATTCTTTATCACCCACAGGTTAAGGTCCAAGCTCCTTAACTCGGCATATTAAATTGTTCATGTACTTATCAATATTTGTACGACTCAGCTCCTGTTACCCTCTCGGGCTTTACTGAACTGCGTGCTCCTCCCGAAGTAAGCAGCGCTGTTTTCTCCTGGGAAGAGCTTGCTGGCGCTCTGCTCCCAGCCTGGAAGGTGTCGGGCTCTCACCCTGACCACCCAGTGGGGCAACCCTAATTCATGCTTCAGGAGCTAGCTGCAGCGTGAACTGAGCACACATCCTTATTCTAAATGCACGTTCCGTGGATGTCTGGTGCTCAGTACTTGTGCTTAGCAGTCATTCAGGAAATAAAGTATTGGAGCATTTTCATTTAGGATTAACACGTTGTATATAATGTATGATTCTGGTTTTCTTACAATGAGTTTAATTTATACTCCAATGTGAACTCCATCCCTCAACATGGAGGGAGTGTAACGATATGAATTCCTAATTTAATGATTTTAACCAAGCTGTCACCAAATACCTAAATATTTCCCAAGAACTTACTTCCTAATGGTCTCCGACTTCTATGTGAAGTCCTTACATACTATTTTAGTGACTGCCACTTCAGGGTTTCCCAAAGCCGGTTCCCTACATGCAGTATAGGCTTCCCCCCAAATCCCATAGGAGATAGACAACTACTCTAACTCCTTAGCAGGAACAAGGAGTTTTTCTTTCCCCAGTTCTCCTCTCCTCAATGAACATCAGCCTCGTTCATTGCCTCCTTTCTCTTTCTCCATGTGTGCTCCCCTGTCTGCAATTTCAAACTATTTTCTTCCCTTTAAACAAAGAAATTCAATCCTCTTTGGCTTTTATTACCAAACTTACACACGGCAACATCTCAGAATATTCAAAACTATGGAGTCTTTTTAAATTTGTCTGTATAAGGTAGGCATGCCTATAAGGAAAATGCTTTTCTTTCTGATACATAATTCATTTTGTAAAGTTATTCCTGTTTTCTAGTTTACCTCTGTCTTTTTTTTTCCTTATTACATTCCACCTATATACCTAGTTGCCTTTAATCAGTAGCACCTGCCTCTAGCAACAAGCCTCCTCCTACTCATAATTTTTGTTACTGGTATGCTTAGCTAGCAGCCAGCTCACCATGAGGAATTCTCATGTATTAGTAATTATACTGTTTGTGTTTTAGTCCACATATAGGCTACTCTAATAACACACACACACACACACACACACACACACACAACACATTTCTTAAGGTCCTTATTATAAATGGTCAGCCATTTTCTTGCTAGATGTGAACATTTATTAATACTACCTAGAACCACAGCCAAATAATCACATTAGCTTATCAAGTAAAAGGTGCCTATGGTGGCAACCGTTTTTTCTCACATAATCTTAGAGTTAAAATTAGCATCATATTTGCAAGTATCCGTATATTTGCAGGTATCAGTATGATCACTGTAACGGGAGAGAAAAAATCCCAGGCCATGCATCCTTCGTCAATACCAGCTCTTCCCTCTGATCTCTGTTTAGCAAACTACCTCATCTATTCTGTTGTCTAGGAAAATCTTTGGCTCCTCATACTAATCTAAAAATTGACTGTGTTGTAATGCTAATAAGAACATGACAAATTATAAAGCAATTAGTGTCATCCCAGAACATAATGCATTTAGGCAGACTTGCCATTGAAAAACCTATTGGATAAGAAAAGTCTTTAATGGAGTGTTTCTTAAACTTTAAAGTATATAAAAAGCATCTGGAGATCTTGTTACCACACATGTCCCCTCAACCCTAAGGACTACATATTCTTATCTAGGCAGCATGAAGTAAGCTACACTTTCATAAGCAAATAGCTAGTTGTTAAGAGCATAGTGGGAAATGCCACCTCAGTGGGTACATTTGGCTAATATCAGCCTGCAGAGAGGGCCCGCCTGGGGCAGGGACAGGAGCAGGGGTGTGCTCTGAAACATCCACAGCAGCCTCCGGCAAACACTGCCACCATGTGACTCACAGTGGTCGCCGATTTCCAGGATATCAATACTGCTAGCATGAACAGTATCATGCAACCAAAACAGCACCAGTGGATGTGAAGTTGGCCCGGCTGAGTCAGCGTGAATCAGCTCACCCTCCGCGGGGTGCCCTCGAAACATTTGCCGTGGCGATATTTGACCTAGAAAAAGAATCAAATCAGCAACTTCTGACAAAAAGCACCCCTTGCAGAAGTCACCAATAGCTGGGCAGAGAATGACGGGGACATTCGCAGAGGGTTGAAAAGCGTTCCTTATAACGGAAGCAAAACACTGCTTTATTGTTGTCTTCTGTTGTCCCTTTCTCTTTTTTCTTCTCAGAAAGAGTAGTCGCCCCAGACCCTGGGATGCAAGTCCAGGCTGGCTCCTGGGACTTTCTTCTTCATAGGAAGCAGAAGACTGTTCTTGTGGCAGTTGCCTCCGGCCCAGTAACACAGAGCGTCACTATCTCAGCACCTCAGCATAAGGACAAATTATTACTAATTTATTTAATGACCCTGAGGTGTCCTGGCTAGTCTCCAGGGCAGTCACCACGGCAGTATCTCCAAAACCCAGACTCTTCGGTCTGTGATGCCATCGTCCATCACTGATGCCAATCACTAAGGCAGTTGGAGAGGAAAGACTTGGAGAGCCACGCTGTCATGCACATGCCTTGTCTTGAAAATGACACCAGCTCTCCTGCACAGACCCCACTCTTTAGAGCTGGTTCCATGTAGATAGCAACAGCTTTTTAAAATGTTTCCTCCACAGAAAGTCTCTCTTTGATTTTACAGACTGGCACGATTTCTTGTTCTGCTGTGAATGCACCTGCTCTAGCCCATCAGTGGGCCCATCACACATTGTCACCATGTCATCTGCAGAGTTAACAACATCTTCATCATCGTGGCAATTTGGAATCATTTTGGGTATTTCACCATCAGTCAATGACTGAACAACGGGAGCCTCTTATTTAGCTGGTATCCACATCTTCCAGCTTACTGACAGACTCTGACAGTACATGTTTTGCATGTGTCAGGAGGTCAGGCATCATTTTTTCTTGCTTGACATATGGAATCCTTCGTAGTCACCACCCTGTTCATAATCATCTTTGAACAAAATCACAGCAGAGGTGTGCCAGGCGTGCACAAGCGTGTCTTTAGTTCCTGTGTTCCGAGAGTTGGCAACAGCATACACGGCATCCTTCATGCGAAACTCCACTTGGAAACCTTCTACTCCCGTGCCTCTGTTCGCTGCTGCTAGCTGGATGTTCAAGATAGTGTTTTTATGTCTGTTCCTCATTGATCTAAGGGTACCCTTCACTAATTCACATGGCTGAATTAGTGAAGTCCCATTTGGGGGGAAGTACATGGTATAAACATTGTCTTTGATGAGAATTTCAACAGAAAAGTTGTTAAGAAAGAACAAACTCTCGTGGTCATTACCCAGTTCGGCTTCCCTGCCATGAGCATGAGGCGCTGATACAAAATGTTTGTGAAACCAATCAGAAAAGGTGTCCCAGGTGCTTCGCGCCTCTTTGTTAGCATCGCAATGGATTGGTAAGAAATTCACTCCTGGAAAACAGGGAGGATGCAAGCTTTGCCCATCGCGGCAAGTCTGCACTTCCGTGTGCCTGCCTGCTGCGTTAGCACATCCTGGCAGTGACTCTGCCCTTGCTGCCCCGATTCTGCAGCGGCGGGGCTGTCTCAGCAGCTGCAGTCAGTGCCTTTCTTGGGCAGTGACACCCAAACAGTGATGGTTCATCAGCATTGGAGACTCGTTCCGGAATCAGATTTTCACCAGCAAGGACCTTGGCAACTCACTGATGAATCTCTCTACTGTTTGTTGATCAGTAGATGCTTTACCACCACAAATCTTTAAACATTTAATGTCACATCTTTTCTTAAATTTCTGCAACCAGGCGGTTGCCTATTCATAGTCCGCTTTGATCTTCAGTTCATCTTAATGAATCTTTGCTTATGTCACGACCAGCAGACCTTCGAGTGGCATGTGTTCAATGCAAGGCAGATGGATCCACCCTTCCCATATATGATCGAGATCTTCATTTTTAGCCTTAAGCAGATTTCCTTTCATTTTTCACTGACTTCTTTCCATCACTTCCAAGATAGGACTTCAACAGTTTACCCTTCTGTTTCTTCAGGCTGTACATGGCGATCATCCCAACGCTACCCTCTTCTGTAAGGTGTTTCACACTCACACTGCTGCCCAGTTTCTCCAACAGCCTGACTTTCTGTGATATAAACAAAAGCGCTTTCTCTTTCTTATCACGGTTACCCACGGGGCTATCTGTGGCCCTTTTTGACCTTTCCAGTAACATCTTTACAGCACATAGCAGAGAACAAACGAGAAAACAACCCAGTGAGTGATGCACTCAGGTCTTAGTCCCGTGTGGGGCATCGTGGAGGGCCTGCCGTTGGCACATCAGCCTGCACAGGTGACATTTCATTATCTTTTGTGGGGGTGTTTGAGTCGGGGACTATGAGTGGGCACAGAAAAGATACCCCACAGCTCAAGGGGGCTGTGAGGGTCTCTTTCCCTCGGGGATGCTGACTAAGCCATGGTGTGTGCCTGTGTTTTCACTGTGACCTGCCAAGTGAGGTCACATGTGGAATTTTCCATTTGTGGCTTATGTCAACACCCAAGAGATTTCAGATTTTGGAGTATTTTAAATTTCAAATTTTGGGATTAGGGATGCTCTACCTGTGACATTTTAAAAAATACTTCAATTTTGTTTTTAATTTTAATTCATTCAACAGTCATTTAATAGAATGATTTAAATTTCTTCTAAAGGAATGTTTCGGTTTGGGTCATGGGGTTCAGTTTCATTTTGCACTGTAGTCAAATAATCAATTTTTACTTATTTCTATACCATGAAGTTATTGAAGTTTTTATTTTTTGGCAAAAAATAAAGTAAAACACTATTTGTGGTTGTTTCAGGACACTTGATAATAAGGTAACTTTTTTATTATTAAGGTATACAGTTCGTATTTCCATAAAATGTATATTTGATGATATTCTTAAAAATTCATTATCATGCTTCATTTGTTTCTGTGCTGTTTTTTGATGACCTGTCAACCTCAAAGTCACTTATAGATGTGATTGGTAAGCTTGAGCTCATGCTTTCCCAGCCATTTTATGTTAAATGTACTCTGTGATGTTATATTTTTTGGGTGTCTTCCATTACATGGCCTGATTTTTTAAATGTTTTTAAATTAACATTTTGGCTTTTTTAATAGAGTTCATTGAGGTAAGTGTGCAATAAACCATACACACTTAAACTGTACAACTTGATAAGTTTTGACATTTATGCCATAGTGAAATTATCACCACAATCAAGAGAATGAATATGTCTACCAGCCCCATCTCCTTTCAGTTCCTTCTTTCAGCCTCTCCCTGCATCCCCAGGCCAGTAGTGATGCGCTTTCTGTGTTACAGGTTACCTTGCGTGTGTAAGAAATTTGTGTGAACGGAGTCACATATTACACACTGTTTTTTCCCCGGTCTGCCTTCCTTACTCAGCTTAATCGTTTTGAGATTCATCCATGTTGTTGCATGTCTCATTGGTTTATTTTGTTTTATTACTAAGTAGTGTTACATGGCATGAATATACCACAATCTGTTTATCTGTTCACCTTTTGATGGACATTTGTGTGGTTTCCAGCTTTGGGTTATTACAAATGACATTGCTATGAAATTGATGTGCAAGATTTGGGGGGCACATGTTATCACTCATCCTAAATAAACAAAAACAAAAATAAAACAAGGCTGAAATGATTGGTTTACATGGTAGGCATATGTTTGTTGTTTACTAAAGGGTCAAATCGTTTCAAACCAGGCTGTATCATTTTATAGCTTACGAATTTTTTATCTCTGGAGTTTTCCATTTAATATTTTCAGACAACAGTTGGCTGTACATAACTCAAATAGCAACAGCATCAAGTGAAGCTGGAGACCAGTGGACAACTGAGTCTCAAAAAGAGCTCGTGTCCCTCCAAAGCTGTAGTGATGCACCAAACCCTAATTCTCTCTCACCGGCCACACTGTCAGCTAACTAAACAATAGTATACGCTGAAGAAACCCCTTTTTCTTTAATTGGTTCCAAAATATTGAAGTAAAAAGAGGAGGGGTTGCATAGAGCTTCAGAACATACTTTCCCCGGAAAGGTTCTCACTCGCTGCAGGCACTCTCAGCCTCAGAGAGCTGCCACAAGCTCGATCACTTCTGTCCTCATGTCTTAAATCATGTTTGGCCAATTTTATTCTAGTAAGTGAAAAACAGAAGCTATTTTGGCTTTAAAGGAACAGTGTTCCTTCTCTTGAAAGTGGAGCAATTGTACGCCCTTCATATAATTATATCCCACCAAGCAGCAAGGCAGCTCTCGCTCACTACGAGAATAGAGACTGCATGTTCTTTGACCCTCTGAAAGGTGACAAGTGGCTCTGTTCTCCCCATGTGACCCCAACCTCTCCTGGAAGACAGATATTGGGCACCTTCCATCACAAAGTGGCCTTCTTCCCAGAGTCCCCTCCCCCCCACACCCCTCGATGTCCTCTTGGAAGTCGCCCTCGCCTCCTGCCACCCTCGTGTGTTCTGCGAGGGAGGGAGTCACCACCTGCAGATGTGGCCTCAGCAGTCACTGCTTCACATCGCAGACTCTCCACCTGGAAAGATGCTAGCACAGATCTCTCAGAAGCACGTGCTGCATGACATTTTCAATTGAAAATTCTGTGGTTGGCTTCGTATGCAAGTCACACTATCATAACTGCCCCCTTTAGGCTCGGGGCACCCTCCTATGGCTGCAGAGCTGTCCTCCGAGAACGCAGGTCTGAGCAAGGTCTGCGCTGGGGCTCTGGGTCTGCTTCCTCTGCCCTGCCCAGTCTGCTGCTTAGCCGCAGCCAGATGGGACGGTGCTCAGTGACCCGCTCACGTCCCAGCACCTGCGCCTGTGGACAATGGTCTCCTGCCCCACATCAGCATCCTGTCTCTGCCCTGCAGCATCTGCCCATCAAACTGTTATCTTAAAACCCCAGTGCTCACATGGCCACCCTTCTGCTTAGCTGGAGTGATGTCTCCTTCAGGACACACGTGTATTCTGATATTAATAGTCATCCACAACTGCAACACACACACACACACACACACACACACACACACGCTGAGCTAAACCCTCCTTCCTTCTACAAAGTGACTTCTGTACTTGTTCAATGTGCTGTGCCACGATTTATTATCTTTTGAATGCTGCAGCTCCCTTTCTACGTTTTAGACTTCTTTAAAAATTTATTTGTTTTCTTTTTCAGAGCCTTTGTCTATTTTATCTTTACTAGTCACCTGGAATGTTCGGAATACAAATACACCCAACAAATGCTGGGGAAATGGGAGTGAATAAAGAAGATTGGAGAAAATTAAAACAGTCCCTGAATAAATGCTTCTCTAGCTAGTACAAGATGCTAATCAGAATGTCATAAACCATGAACTTGCCAGTTCCCATCTCCCCTGTATCCTGGAAGCCACAGGAATCAACCTGTCCAACCCACGCTCTATGTCTTACCTGCTCCCTCAGCCTAGACCAGCCAGGCTGGCAGAGGACAGGCACCGAGCATGTGCTGTAGCCACTAGTGTCTCTACCTGGTTTTGATGCCAAGATAATAGTGATGGGCAGTTTCTGGATGAACCCCAGGGGCCAAGGGTCTATTAGGTATATGTCTAAACCTAGGTAACTCTCCTCCTGTCCACATATCTGAGTGTCTTCCTTGACTCATCCCACAGGGCTAAGAGCAGAGCTGAGGTCTCAGCCCGGAGAGCTCATGCTAGACCCCTCTGCTCAAGGTATGGGTCAGATTTTATTCATTTCTCCATGTTGTTCTGGTGGTCCTGTTCCAAATAGAATGACATGCCCACAACCTCAACTCTGCCCTCACCTGACTTTGGATCAACCGCAGACAGCCCAGACAATGCCACCTGCTGATAAGTCTTCCACACGGGACATTATGTCCTTAAATTCCCAAGTTTTTTGGACAACTATGCCGAGTTCAGCCCTCATCCCAGGACAGGAGCCTGCCCCACTGTGGGCAGACGCCTGCTGCAGTTCCGACGGCTCTCAATGTCCTCTCCTCTGCTTAAGGCCAACTGTGAGGACGTCAACCTCCCTCGCAGCTAAAGCCGCAGGATTTGCGACAGCTACAGGGAGGTAGGATGTGAGCCTTGAACTGAAAGAACATTCCTGCTCGCAGATAAGACTCAGAAAGAATGAAATAATAGGACACTAAAAACATAGATATTAACACCAATGAGGTCTAGAAGACAAAGGGAGAGACAGAGTGAAAGGCTCCCAAGAACCAAGGAGGCTCCTTGGAGGAAGCCTCTTAGGCTACAGATCAAGCATCTCAACAGCTTCCAAAACGATCTCAAGCATCTCAAATGCTTCCAAAAGCACCAGTCAGGCAAACGATGTGTAAAAATGGCCCAATTGTGTGGCATTAGAGAGTCCAGAAGAGTGTAGAGTCTGTGCTGTATTAGAGAGAGCTTCCCAGTCCGGACGGATCTCAAATTCAATGAAACAAAACAAAAGTCACAATAGATTATCCCGAGGGCCACAGCGGGGCTTTAGGTCATCAGCTGGGACCCCCAGTGTGCCGGGCAGAAAAGAAGGCATGTGTTGCCCGGCAGGTCGGTCCCACAAGGCTGGGGAGCAGGGCGATTGCGCCACACGTGAGTGTGGGCACGGCCGTGAATCCAAGTATCAGCGGGCGGATGGGATGTGGGTAATCCATGAAAAATTTGAATAATGAGAAAAATGATTCAACAGGAAATAGGGAGTCATCAGAGGTTTCAGAACAGGCGACGAGCATGACAGATACACTGTTTTTGAGGAATTGCTCTGGCAATGACACTCACAAAAACGGCGTGATTTTACAAAAGGACAGAAAAGAAATACTTTAACCTTCTAGAAGGTTGTGTTCATCGTAGACGTTAAGATTTATAAACATATTAATTAACTCAAATTCTTTAAATAACTTTTGTTAGTTGAATTTCCCATGTAGGATAATTTCATGTAAGGTAATTAGATAATTCAAGTAAGATTATATTTTTTGAAAGTGAAACATTTAATAATGTCCACAGTGATATAAACATGTAGTAAATAGTATTGATAATAGTTTTAGGAGGTTTTTTTTGTTTGTTTGTTTGTTTGTTGTTGTTTTTTGTTGTTTTTTTTTTTTACTGTTTAGGCTTTAAAAGCTTTCCTGTAGGTTCATTTCCTAAAAGAGCATGGGATAATTAATTTAAGATAATATTTTAATCTGTGGGAAGTGGTGTCGGCAGCAAGGATTTGTACTGGCATCAAGCCTAGTCCATTTTATTGATGATTTCCCTTTTTCGTCTGCAAAGACAAGATTGATTTTTGATGTGTGCGATGAGATAGGCTTCTTCTACCCTCTCCTCTCTAATTCCTCTAAAACATGGATTAAGCGTCCTTCAGTTAAATCATCCAACTCAAATTTACTAACGAGAGATTTCCTGTATTCATTGTAAAAGAAATTAGAAAGACACAAAGAGGAAGAGGTGTGACATCGAGGGCGTTCAGCAGGATGAGAAGGTGAAATCGTATTTGAGGTCACAGCTCTCACTTTTGAACCAAGCACCTGTGATGCGGGGTTTGGCGCCCATGGAGTGCGTGTGCCGCATGCCGTGTGGAGGCCAGGCGGAGGTCAGACCATCACGTGCAGAGAGAGGCTTTCTCTGCAGATTTGCACAGAGGGAAACCCTCAGAGGTGAACTCTCGCCGCTTTCCCTTCCTCCTCTCCACAGACGGGGAGGGACGGGAAGGGGGTACTGCTCCTCTCCTCTTGGAGGGCACAGCTACGCCCTGAAAGGACGGGAAGGGGTTCTGGAGCTGCTTATTTATGGAAAACACTATTGTCCTAAGGACACTATGGTATGAAAGTAATGTCATCATTATAGGCAGACAGACGATTAAAGAAGCAGTATCAGAAGTAACTCAAACAATTCCTTTTGCAGCATGTGTATGCTGTGACCAGACTTACTGTGATTTGCAACATCTTACAAGTGTGGCATGCTTAAGAGAATGATCAATCTGTTTGTTTTACTTTTCCTCAAATGAAATCTTAAAATTATTTTCAATAAAAAATAATGTAGTTAGGATTATGAATAAATCACCGAGTCAGGTAGATCTGGATTCTAGTTTCGTTTGCAATCACTACCAAGTTACTTTGACGGAGCACCTGTTTGCCAAGATCCGTGCTGGGCATGAGCAATGCGGCATGAAGAACACAAAGGCTGCCTTCGAGACCGCATAGAAAATGAAAGTGGACTGTCGGACGTGCAGGTAACAGCCTGATTAGCACTCAAAGGGGATTCTGCCCACCTCGCTGGCTTCGCGCGACAGAAGTGCCTGGTGTATCAGGATTCAGTCACGAAAGGGGTAATTTGGGGGTTTACAGCGGTTGTGAGGTCTGAAGAAATGAAAGCCAAGAAGACCACCTGCTTGACCTGCAGGGTCACTGACACACTGATGTTCAGAGAGTCTGAACTGCGCCCGCTACTGAGAGGTCCAGAAATTGCTGGGAACTGCTAGTTTGGAGCTGCTCTGGAGATGCAGCCTGGAGGACAGGCAGGGACTGGATGCCTTCTGCCCTCTGCCCTCCAGAACTCAGGAAATCGGGTCTTACAGCAGGACCAGAATGTAAATTGTGCCCAGGACCCCCTGGTAGGGGAGAGAACTTGCCTTTTAATGTTACAAGTTGCCAGACTTGGGGAAGCAGTGTCAGGCACTGTGGGGATGGTGGTACCACTCAGATGTCCCCCAAACACCGAGCATCTGCATGGAGCCTTCAGTGGTGTCCATTGGGACGAATAAAGGTGTGTTTTGTACCAGGAAGAACGTATAATCAGGTACTCAGGGGAGAAAATAAGCCATGGTAGAAATAGTTAATTGTCTGTCAAAATCCAGTTCTTTCTTCCCAAAGAAATGTGTAAGAAGCATAAAGGCAAGGGCTCCGCAGTGGTCTGTGCTTTCAAGACAGGAGATGCGCGTCTTCCATGGAAAGGTCCCTCATTCCATGTTCCATGTGTTCTGACGGTGGTGACCCAAAGGGGTGCCACTTGCAAAGTAGCTGAGCGAGCTGGGGCAGGAAAGAGGGAAAATGAGTGGGTAGAAGAGCAGCGGCTGCAGGAGGAAGAGGAGATTCGTTTGCAGAGGAAATGAAGCACATGTGTGTGTCTGTGTGTATCTGTGCGTCCGTATATGTGTGTGTTTGTGTATTTGTGTGTGCATCTCTGTGTGTGTCTCCGTGTGCATGTCTGTGTGTGTCTGTGTATGTCTGTGACCGTGTGTGTATCTGTGTGTATCTACATGTCTCTGCATGCCTGTGTGTGTCTTTGTGTCTATGTGTGTGTCTCTGTCTCTGTGTGTATCTGTGACTGTGTATGCCTGTGTGTATCTATGTATGTGTCTATGTATGTCAGCATATGCCTGTGTGTATATCTATGTTTGTGTCTGTCTCTGTGTGTCTGTGTCTCTATGTGTGTGTGTTTCTGTGTGTCTGTGTGTTTGTGTGTCTGCGTGTGTGCATGCGTGTGTGTGTGTGCGTGTGTGTGTGTCGCAGGGTATAAAGGCTAAGGAATTGTGCACTCTGTCATTTGCTGACATGGAATTGCCTATGCAGAGTGTGTCCTTGCTCTGAAGACATTACTGATGATCACTAATGAAGTCCTGTGCTTGAGACTGTAGCCTAGCAGAGAGTGTCTCTTTAATTTCTGTGCAGTGGCAAAAGCAGGGAGCTCCTGGTTACACAGTCCTTACATAGAATTCAGAAGCAGAGAAACATTCTCCACAATGTTCTCTGTAAATCCTTATGAAATACACTTTTCTTCAGTCTCAGGATGCAATTATTTTTTCTGATGAAACTGAACTTGTTCCATCATTCCACCGCATAAGAATGATGCCTTTTCTTAAAATAGGACTCAGCTATTACAGGACACGTGTAGAAATATTTACAAAGGATTGCGTCTCTGCACAAATCCCCAGGTCCTACAGAAAAACAAGGAACATCAATGAATAATTAATTTGAACTAATTTTACTTAATTCACAATATTAATGTGTGTAAATAATTATGCTACACGTTATCTAAGGACAAACAAATGCAAGGTAAAATCCCGATCATTAAAGAGCCTACAGCACTTAGTGAGATCAAAATGCAAATATTACAAATGTGCGGCAGGGCATGATCAGCTTCACAAGCGTCGGAGATGAGGTTGCGGAAGGTGACGCTCACATGTGGGCCCCATCTGGCAGGTGCAGGGACAGAGGACCCAGTCAGCCTGTCTGAAAGACATGCCCAAAAGCTCTCAACCCGGGAGTGAAGGTCTGGGAGTCAGACCTTCCAAATCCAGCTTGCTTTCAGCTGCACCAATGAGGGAGTTGTCAGAACTTGGATTAGAAATTTAGATTGCCGTCAGATTGTTGAAGGCTTGGATGAGGGGCCAAAAAAAAAAAATTGTTGAGATGTGTTCTGTAGGCTGATGAAGGTTTATTTTTAGCAGCAGAATGGCATCATTTAAATAGTATTTTGTTTTTAAAGTTTGGATCGATAAGATGCAGGACAGATCCAGGAATATAAAGATCGTTAGCAGGGAGAGAAGGGAGAGAGTCTTCATTGAGATTCAAACATCATTAATGATGGTGATATTGTCATGAAAAAATTGGTTGAAGGATCTCTTTGAGGACTTGTCTTCACTTCTGTGGCTGACTGGGGCCAATATCCCCCCAAGATAAAATCATGGCCACCTCTCAGCATTAGCCACCTTTTGTAATTGGGCTGGCGTTAGACTCCACAGATATGGTCCTGTCTCTTCTGAGCTTAACATTTATTTTCTGAACGCTTCATCCTTTGCTCTTGATAGTTTGACTTTCAATACATGCAAAGTAGATATTTTCATTTCTGGATTTTAAAAAAGTGTTCCAAAAGAAAACATTACAAATTGTTTTCATGATGCATACAAACTATTTAGAATTCCATTCCTCTCTTTGTTATACTGGGTACTTACGTTCATAGCTATAAAGATGAATGAATGGCAATTAAATGACTTTATTATTTCTTTAAATGGCTACTTTGTATATCATCATCATCACACCTATAGAAAACTGCAATAATTATCTTTAAAACATCAGCTTAACTTTCCGGTTTTATTGGGAAATTATACAATAAAGGTATGGTTTATAACACAGAGCAAATTAAAAATATTAATAAAGGCCAATTTATATTCAAAGAGTATTTTAATATCCTTTCAGGTATAGATCTTTATCATACGATTCTTTATTTTAAATTCAGCGATTGTTCCTATTCCTTTTGTGAGACTAACAGCAGCCTGGGTTTTCTCCTAAGAGTTCGTATCCTGCTCACAGTCGCCACCACTGACCTTCAAACACCTTCTATTACATTAGATCCATAAGTTTGTTTTAATATCTTCACTCCCCTAATTACCTGGATCATTCTATACCATTCCCTACAGGGAAATATACTGCTGAAGTTTGGATTTTTACATACTAATTAAAAAATTCATTAGTGTGTAAATTAATTTCCTCTCTTTGTATTTCCCTCAACCTCTTGATAGCCATCAGACTTGGAGAAGCAATCTAGTTGTTCCCAAGCAGAGATCCAGAACTTGCTGTAATTACTCTGGTTGCGGTCCCACATCAGTCAGCAGTGCCAGGAAATAAACCTGAACACCAGGAAATCCAGCCCATGCAGCTCTCGGGGCCAAATGAACACTCCATGCCCATCCCTTTGACGGCATAAACCTTCCAGCTACTGTGTCCTCTATAGACAAACCCACTGGTGTTTTTCCTGTTCTAAAAGCTGCTTCTCTGAGCCGTTACAGTGAAAAGCCACACATTAATCAGGTCAGCACAAGCAAGGGAAAGTGGACACTTGAAATAATTAGCAACATAATTCAGGTTCTCCAAGATGATATTCTGGGACAAACACCGCAGGAATAGTCTCTACAGATGTTCTACTTTTAGACCAGGTTGCTTGGAGAATTCTTGCAGTAACAGAGAGTGAGTGGATGATAAACGGCAATTTAATCTGTGATGGACACCAGCTCATGAAATAATTAGCTTTATATATTTAGCATCCTCTTAACACCACTGGAAAATGTTTATTGTTAGCAGTAAGGTCACGGTCTATTTCATTTCTCATTATTTCTCTTGGTCCCTTAGAAATAATACCAGTTAGAATTAATGAACAAGAAGGGACAGCTAGTGTTTCGCATTGTTTTTTTTTTAACTTGCAATAAGCTGTCTATCAAACATCAACCTGAATAGTGAAGAACAGCATTTTAAAATGAGTAGGAATTAACATTGTTTTCAGTTTCTGTCATTTATTAAAAGCTGTGCGTCATCAAAAATGCTGTTCCTAAAAGTTAGCATTCTCCACCATAGTAGCAATCACATTTGTAACCATTGTTTCTCTAAATTCCACTAGATTGGAGAAAATGTCTAATTCACGTTTATAGCCTCAGAGACTTGCACAACTGCCCATCGCATTGCAGATTCTCCGTAAACATTTATATTTAATAGAATGAACGCTGGTGCAAAACTGTATCAACCCACTAAGAGCCTGTCAAATATTCTTCCAAGGAAATCATTTTGTTTCTGAAAATCCAAGAAAAAGATTCAGGATCAGCTCTTCCAACTTATATATATATAACATGTATACACACACGTGTGTGTATATATAACACATTATATATATACATATAGAATGGCATTCAAAAACATGTTACTCTAACTTTTTTGCAAGGATTCGTTTATTAATTTATTTATTCACACCGAAGCATTTACTGAGTATGTACTACATACTAGGCACTGGGGATATAGCATTGAACAAGACAGACAAGCTCACACCCTGCAGAGCTCATATTCCAGCAAGGGAGCAGACAATATGCAAATGAACGTGTATGTGATGCCATCAGTATGCATGTATATATCAGCACGGATGCCCCTTGGATTAGGGTGGGGCTGCATCCTGACAAATTCATTGTTAAGTCGAACGTACAGGCACACCTTGTTTTATTGCATTTTGCTTTGTTGCAGTTTGCAGATGTTACATTTTTCGCGAATTGAAGGTTTGTGGCAACCTTGCTTGGAGCAAGTCCATCGGCACCGTTTTATCAACACTGTGCGTTCACTTTGTGTCTCCAACAGCACTCTTTAGCAATGAAGTATTTTTTACTTAGTTTGGCATTTTTTAGACATAATGCTATTGTAAACTTAATAGATTACAGTACAGTATAAACATAACTTTTATACGTACCGGGAAACCAAAAAATTTGTATGTCTCGCTTTATTGTGATATTCACTTTAAAGCCGTGGTCTGGAACTGAACCCACGATATCACCAAGGTATGCCTGTACTGTAAGTCAGAAATGCATTTAATATACCTACGGAATGTCACAGCTTAGCCTAGCCTACCTTAAACACACTCAGAGCATTTACATTAACCCACGGTTGGGCAAAATCATTTAACTATCTATTTTATAATAAGGTGTTGAATACCTCATGTAATTTATTGAATTCTGTATGTTACATCATAAGTTGGGGACTGTCTGTACATGTAATGTCAGTCGTCGAGCCGGCTGCAGGCCCAAGAGGCACAGGGTGTGTTGGGTGAGAGGACAGTGGTCATGGTGGGTGGGGTGTTAGGGATGCATCAAGCAGGGCCACTATGGGAAGAGGACAGCACAGGGGACCAGAATGCAGGACACGAGCTAGTCTTGCAAAGGTCTGGGGCCAAGTACCTGAGGAGAAACAAGGTTTATGTGTCCAAATAACTTTGAGAAGCCCAGCTGCGCTGGAGCAGAAGGAGAAAAGAGGGAAAGGTTAAAAATTCTCTTTGGAGAGTTTGACAAGGGCCAGGTCCTACAAGACAGAGTTTGAATTGAATTCCAAATCTGACGGGAAACCAGGAGGAGGTTTTGAGCAGAGGAGGGGAGTTATCTGAGTTATATTATAAGGAGAACTATATGGGTGCTGTGAGAAGAGACAAGAAGAGAAATGGGGACACAGGTTGGAAGGTGACTGCAGAAATGCTGGTGGGAGAGGGGAGGAAGGGGAGGCATGGCTGGAGACTCCGTGAGGCAGGCATTGCGGAATATTAACGTGACATAAAGGCTTCCATTCAAGGACCCTGAAATGTTATTGAAAAGTAAGATGTAGATGGAGGACACAACCATACAAGAGGAAACAAAATCAAATTAAGGTCCTAGTGTTCAATTCAGGCATCACTATAATTTATATTTCATAAAACTAGGTGTTTTTTTTTCTTTTGGTTGATACACATTTCAACAAGATGTGTAGCCATTGGAGTTTATATAATTCCTGTGTTGAAAAATACTTGGAATTTTCCATGGGGTCAAGCCCAGGAAAGTTGAAGTCTGCCTCTGACCACGTGTCTCTCCGTTTAGGTGCCGAATGCAGGTTGCTGGTCGCAGACAGTGAATAAAACTGTGCCACATTAACGGAGCCACAGGAGAATTTGAGAATCCCAGGCAAAAGGCAGTGGGTGCAAAGACGAAGACATGAAAGGTTCTGTGTGATTTAGAAATTGCAAACCTCTGTCAGTGGGGAAGAGTCGGGTAGACCTACGAGAGTGACAGAGGCTGAAGCTGAAACAAGGAATTGGATGCAGCCTGTTGACAAAATAAGAGACCTGGACATTATCTCGTAAACGATGAGATGCTCTGAGGGTGTATTCAGCTGCGGATCACCCCCCCCACACACACACACATATAGCAGCCGCAGGAATACAGCAATTGCTTTCCATCACATGTGAAGAAACCAGAGGTAGCCAATTCCAGGTTTGGTGAAACAATGCAACAATTTGATCAAGGATGCGAGATTTCTCCATCCCTCCACTCCGACGTGGGCAATGCATTGGCTTTTTCAGTTCTCAGTGACAAGTGCCTTGGCCGAAGCACTGAGTCCTTACACAGGTATACTTAAAGCAGGAAAAAGGAGAACATTCTTTTGTTTGGTTGGGGTTCCAGGGAGGGAAATCCTTTTCAGAATCTACCTGATACCCTTTGCCCTGGGTCCCAATGACTAGAGCTGAGTAAAATCTCACCGCCACGAGCCAGTCGCTAGAGAGGAGAGTGGCCAGTGGGAGTGTGCTTGGCTCACACTGATTGTTCTTTCTCCTCTGGGGTCAGTCCCCTGGGGATATTGTGAAAAGAAAAAAAAAGAGAAAAGGGGAGGAGAGGACAGAAGAGGAGAGGAGAGAAAGGGAGGGGGGGAGGGGAGAGGGGAGGGGGAAGGGAGGGAGAGAGAGCAGCACTCAGAGATTGGGCATGCCAGGAAAGGTATGGGGTGGATGTTAAGAGCTATTTTGGGTTTAACACACACTGAACCAAAAGAAACTGAATTCAATGCAGTAAATACTCTTTCCAGGATGACATTTGTGAGTAAGTTACACTATCAAGTCATTGCCAATATATAGGAAACTGGACAGTCATTCCAGAAAGCATCCTACAGAAGACCAGATTCTACCAGAGTACTGAATGTTCCCTAGTTTTTGTTGTATATATTTAGGTTCCTATGGACACGTGCAGGTTTAGTCATTTTTAACAAATTATTTTGTAATGTTTCTAACATCTTCTTGTTATATAAAAGAAACTGGACTATATTTACCTGAACATCACAGTTTGAATGCTGTGCCAAAACAGGAGCAAAGCTATGCGCAGAAAGATGTACACATGGAAGCGTTCTTTACAATAGGGAAAACTTAGAGCATAAATGTCTATTACTAGGAAATTGGTTATAACGTATAGACTAGCCACAGTGATGTTATTTTATTAAAATCAATAATAGACCTCTATGTTTGTTGAAATTGAAAACTTCCCTGATATTGTTAGGTGAAAAAAAAAAACATTATAAAATAGCACCTGGAGCACAAATTCATTTGTGCAAAATAGCATACATATAATCTAAATACGTATACACATGTAGAATGATTTCTGGAAAGAGGTCCACTAAAATGTTCACTGTAGTTTCCCTTTGATTATTAGATTGTGTTTCCTTCTTCTTTATGTTTCTGATCGCTGAGTTCTTCACTATGTGGATGCCCCCTTGTAGAAAAGTAAAAGTATCAAAGCTATCTATGACAAATAAATGAACTGAAACATGCAAAGAATTTACATATACAGTTAATTAAATAAAGTAGGTCACTTCTTTACAGAATTCTGGCATGATAAAATTTATGTCTCTACCGACATGATTTACGATACATGATCAGTGAATAGAAGTAGGGTCGTCGACCCCAGGATAACCACCAGTTTGGTGATACGTTCTCTGACTTTCATAGAAAACATTTGTGTCCAAGCAAAGCAACAAGTACTTGGTAGCGTCTATTCTGAGAACCCGGAGCTGCAGTCGGCAGGCACAGTGTTGGCGCTGGAGGCCTTTATTTGAAGGCATTTGAACGGTGGCTTCCATGACGTTTGTTTGTCAGATATCAGTGGGGCTCCGAATGTGTCTTCCAACTCCCGTTGTGAGATAAAGAGGCGCTTTGCTCTCCAACCTTGCGGGATGAAGTTTCCGCTTGAATGCTTAAGTACAAAACAGGAGACAAAAAGAAGCCATTCAGCGGGAAATGTCATTCATGCCCACAGGTTTGCAAATTATGGAGAAAACAAGCCAAAATATTAATGCAGATGGTGTTTAGACCATTCTTTCTGGTCAAGGAAGACAACTTAACTGAAAGATTTTTAGAATAAGCCATGTGAAAGCTCTAGAACCAGAGGAATGGGCAACTGAGTGGAATAAAACACATTAACAAGGGATGAAGCTAATTCTCTCCCCATATTATATTATCGTGATTTCTTTTTATGTTAAAAATAATAAGCACAACAAGATTGATGCTACCCAAATAAATGTAAATAAACTCTAAACAATTTCTAGCTGTTTTAAATTATTTACACTTTTTAAGGGGTCCTTTATGAGTAAGAATGGGAGACTGAATGAAAGTCTGAAAAGCGTTGTTAATTCAAAAGTGCAGAATCTGTACTTTCATAACCAGCATGTTCAGAGACAAGATATTGTATAACCTCTTTGTAATTCTAAATGTAGATAAGGACACACTTCCAAGTGAACTTGCTTCTCTGCTGTTTGATATGAGAAAAAAAAAATCCCATTCCCCTCAAGACTCAAGAATGTAAGTTCAGGAGAAACACCTAGTTTTTACAAATATCTGGAAAACTGATTCTTGCTGTATTATGCTCTATTGGTGACTGGTAAATTATTATAAATTTAGAGCTTAAGACAGCATCCATTTATTATGCTCAGTTCTGTTCGTCAGAAGTCTAGGCGTGGCGTGACGGGCTCCTCCGCCCAGGGCTGAAGGCGAGGCATCGTCAGTCCGTGCTTCCCTCGAGAGGCCTGGCGGAGGAAGAACCCCTCCACGGCCATCCAGGTTGTCGGCCGGTTCGGCTCCTCATGACTCGAAGGCTGAGGTCCCTGTTTCCTCGCCGGGACAGCCGGGGGCCACTCTCAACCACGGCAGTTCTCCCGCATTCCTTGCCATGTGACCCCCGCTGTATTAAATCCAGCAGCAGAGACCTTTCTATCCTCTCCGTGCATCAAATCTCTCTCATCAGGAAGAGCCCTGTCTCTCGCGTGGGCTTACCTGAGTGAGTCCGACCACCGGGGTAATGCCCCTGTCTCGAGGCCAACTGATTTGGAGCCTTAATTAATCTGCACAGCCCTTTCACTACGGCCAGAGTGTGACTGAACGACTGGAAGAAGATGTTTGCATGTGAAGAGCCAGGCATCTTGGCGGTAGCCTTAGAATCCTGCCTACTGCCTTTGCCATACATCGATTAATTAAAATAATATATTAAAAATATTTAGTAACTTTTAACAGTGAATGGATATGCACATTGAAAACACCACCCACTGAAAATGTGCCAGGATAAATGGCTGACTTAAAAACATTCACCCGTTCTATATTGAAAAGATACTCAGATTAACAGGAAATTTCCGACTTCAATCGCTTGCTCATAGACAGTGCCTCACCATGCGCAAGCACTCGCGTGTTTGTGAATTCCACTTATCGCTCACGTGCACGAAGACTGTCGAGGTGGGGGTAAGCTTCACCTTCTCAATTTTATAGTTAAGAAATGTTCACACCAGAGCAATAAAGGAATCTTGTGATATGACCCAGATGTCACTGGTTCCAGTGGGTCTAGAAATCAATTCTTTTGTCTCTTCAACCCAAGTCATTTTATTTTATCAAATGGAAATAGGAAATTTTGAGAAGTTACACAATTTGGCCAAGAGTGGCAAAGTGTCTAACAACAGCTAGAGCCAAAGACAGAATTTCCACAACAGATATGTGATTTCCTCACCTTTACTGGTATAACATTTGAAATGTGGAGCACGTACCTGCATTCATGGTAAGCTTCCCATATCAAACCAGAAAAAAATAATTCAGCCTCAAAATTAAGATATAAAAATATTTTCTATAAATACGAAAAATCCACTTGGAGTATGGATCATTTCAAAAATCATCAAAATTAAGGGGAACTGATATATTTCTCCTTCTGAATCACAATAGAGCCTAAAGTGAAAGATGCTTTTAGAGGGTTTAAAAATACTTATCCACCTCCCAGGCCCACAGCATGAGACGTCAACAGCCTGTGGCCTACCGGAAGGGCTGGGCCCATTCAAAGCAGATCACTCAGAAGGCCCAAAGGGTCAAGGCTGAAATCCCAGACTCAGAGATTTAAGGAAATATTTATTTAAGAAGGCCCAACTGATGATACACACCACACACACACACACACACACACACACACACACACAATCACAGGTGGCAGGTGCACCACAGAATCAGAGGAAACAACCAAGGAGCTGAAAGGCCGAGCTGCCAGAATGGAGCATAGTGTGTGGTGGACAGGCCACAGGGTGTCCATGACCACTTGCTGTGTGCCCAGGAGGCATGACACCTTCACACACCAAAGCCACAAGGGCTGAGGCCCACAGGGTCCTGTCCTGCCTGGCTTTAACGGGCGCCTACCTACAAAGCTGTTGAAAAACATTATTATGATATTGAGGACTGCTATATGCAAAGCAAACATCTAAGATTGAGATCCTTAAAAGAAACCATGACCTTGGGACTTATAAAGTCTCTGTTGTGCCAGAGAAGTGAGGCTTGAGGGTGACTTGGACAGGGTCACATGGCAGGAAAAGGGGAAATTGAAAATCCTGGTAAAACTCCAGGACCCTAGATCCCAGCCAATGCTATTCTACTAAGGGTGATTCTACATTTTTTTTTTGCTGATATTCCCCTCAAATATTCGGTTCTCCGAGAGCCCTTCAGACTGAATATGTGTATAAAGCTCTGCTTGTAACATCCTGCATTTTAAAAGTTAGAGCTGGAAGGAGGGAACAGACATGAGAGTTGTCATGGGGCGACTTTACTCAGGAAAGTCAAATCCATCGTGGACCCATTTTACGATGTCTTTTGGTTTTTGTAATTAATTTGTTTTTTGACGGTGACTTTTTGGCAGTTTTTGGCAGCTATAAATTTTCTCTTTGTAACAACCTGGAGAGCTGTGTCTTGGAATACACAGCCCTGCCCCACCGCCGGGCTGCGGTGCCGAAGACCCACACGCCAGACCAATCCTCTGTTTACAGGTGCAAAGCTACGTCAGGAAGTCAAGGTCGGTGCTAGAGCTGGGGAGTGGCAGACCTCCAGCCTCTCCTCTTGACCAAGAAGCCGCTCTGTGGTCCAGAGGCAAGACGTCCCTCACGGCTGCACTCTGCATCGAGAAAATGGACAATTTCAACCTGGTAACATTTCAGGTCCCCTTCAACAATAACGTTCTGTGATTTTGGATCAGAAGTAAACATGCGTAATGTCAAAGGGACTTTTAAGTCCGAAGGAGCACCGTGTATTTCAGCTATGAGTGTGTGATCATTGAATGAGGTGCTCGTGGTGAGGAGATGAGGTGCTCGTTAGTGAACAGTGTTTCCTGCTCAGATCTGCGTGCATTCTCCATTTAAGAAGCAGGTCACTTACAACGTAAAAGATGACCTCGGAAGGAATAAATAATTCAAGCTGAAAGAAATTGATGCTTTTTAAATTCATAGGATGATTACTAAAATCTGTGTTTATCACAAATGGAATTATATCATTAAATTCTTTTATCTCTTCAACCTTTCTTTCCTGCTTTCTACCTAAATGACACTGAAATATTTTTACCATTTATAATTTTGAGTTGTGTATTAGATGAGACATGAAAGTTTATATCTCTAAACCAAAACTAATATGTCTCTGAAATATTAGTGGAGAAGAAAATCACAGTTACTAGAAAAATATTCATGATTTCTGTACCCTAAGTCTAGAAATATTTAGTAAATGTGAATAATAGTAAACCACTAAGCACCATTGTGAATGTCAAACCTGGAAACCTCTTGGTAGCCAGGGAAGCACTGAGTTTGCCATCAAAGGGGCTGTGTTGAGGTTGAGACTGCCCATTTTAGCAGCCCAACTAATTATTAATCATTCCAGAAACTCAATGATCTTGTCTATACCCATGCATAACACAAGACTAACAGATTCCCCAATGGGCTGGGCAGATCCAGCTCCTCCTTGTCCTGTTCACAATTCTAGGGTGGAAGGTGGAGAGAACCCAACGTCCTGAGACAAGGAGGAAATGTCCGGAAGACCCCTGCTGTGTCCTCATGTTCCCGGAACAGGATGTTCTGCAATGCTTGTGCTTAGCAACCCAAGTGTCACTCAGAGTGTAAGACCCAGGGCAGAGCGCTTTTGGGGTCTTTCGACTGCAAAACAGGGCACATGTAGACGTGACCCCATCTGCTCCGAGCAGCGTTCCTGAGACATGAAGGACAGGCGTGCCATGGACCCCAGGCCCCTGTGTATCCAGCTGCCTCTGAGTAACACATGCGCTCAGCCTGACCTGCAGAAGTGTTCCGCCTCCCCTGGCAAGACCTAGAAAACCTCGCAGGTAACCCTTAATGCAGAGGTACGCTGTGGTGATTCAGTGAGCTTGCTCGCAGAAAGTGTTTTATAAACTTCCCTTTGCTATACACTTTAATTGCCTCTTTAAAATTCTGAATAAAGTTCTCAAGCCATTGATAAAGGAATAAAAAGTTTAAGCTGAAATAGCTTAGCAATAGAAGGGGAATAAGCATAGTTACTTTCCCTGCAGAAAAGTAAATAAATAACAAACAAGCAGGTAAGTAAATAAACAAATAAATAAACATAGAAAAAATGAAACCAAAAAATCAGTGTATGTCACAGTGTCTGTCACACTGTAGTTTCCAAATACTAGAGAGGATGGCTTACTGGGCTGAAGGACCCGGGCAGCGTCCTAAATAGAGCAGTCACATGTCATTAAAGAGCACAGAGCCTGAAGCCAGAGTTCCCGGGTTTGCAAACTCGTCTGCAGTTTGCTAAACTGGGACAACTACATTAATCTTTCAGTTCATCA
The DNA here is from genome assembly GCA_963574885.1 of Lepilemur ruficaudatus. Lineage (NCBI taxonomy): Eukaryota > Metazoa > Chordata > Mammalia > Primates > Lepilemuridae > Lepilemur > Lepilemur ruficaudatus. The sequence goes on along the minus strand of CAUYRT010051003.1, from coordinate 13,363 downwards.
GTTTTCTGATTGACAGCATTGGAAGATTAATAGCACTATTTCTTGGTATTTCTGTAAGGGTTAAATTAGCTAAGATGGCCGTCTAAAACATTTAAAACCGTACCTGTTACATAGTAATCAGTGTTAGTATTACTAGTATGAGGATTATCATAACCAGATATTAGATATATCTGCCAAAGAAAAATAAAATATATCTCAGAAAGCATGGGCCCTGAGACACACCAAGTTTCTTTTAGTTATGCATACACCGATCTACACCTAAACATAGCTTTTTCCAAATTTTCCTTACTCTCACTAAATACTCTGCCAAACTACTTATTGAATAGAATAAGAATATACATTTCTTATAGTTCTGGTGATCTATTACTCTGTAGCAAATAGCCCCAAAACTTAGCAGCTTCAAATGAGACTTTATTTCTCTTATAATTGTGTGGATCATGAATTCCGCAAGGATTCAGCCAGGTGGTCTCTCTCTGGCTCTCTCGGGCGGGGCTGCCAGCAGCTAGAGGATCAACTTCCAGGTTGGTTCTTCATTTACTGTGGCGCATTATTGCCCCATGGCCTCTCTCCACCATTAAACAAAAAAAAAAAATCCAAAATAGTCAAGAAAGGGGAAAAACAGTGGAAAGAAGGGGCAGATGGCACATAGAAAACAAGTAATAAAATAAAAGATCTAAAACTAATCATATCAATCACTACTTTAAATGTTAGTGGACTAAACACTGAAATTAAAAGGCAGATATTGAAAGATTATTAGAATTGATTTGAAAAAAAACAATCTCCATTATATGCCATCTATCAGAGCTACGCTTTTAATATTAGGTAAATATAAATATATATCTCTCTATGTAATCAGTGAAAGAAACTTTGAGAAAAGAATGTTTTAATTACTGCCAAATAAAATAGACTTTAAGACAAGAATATTAGCAAAGAATGGACATATCCTAATGTTAATGGACCAATTAAGAGACAGACATAACAATCATAAACATATAAGCATCTAAATCAAGAGCCTTATCATATAAGAAGGAATATTTTACAAAATAAAAGAAAAATTAGAAAAGTTTAAAATCATAGCAAGAAAATTTTAACAAGCTTTTTTGCAAAAATTGTGAAGAGCTGTTGAGGAAATCAAAGAATCTAAACATCACTATCAAGAATCAGTTCACTACAAATTGTGACTGTGAACATTGTACTGTAAAGGCTTTGTAGTTTTCCCCCAATAAAAAAAGAAAGAAAAAAAAATAAAATAAAATCTAGTTTAAGGAACTAGTTTAGGCAGAAAAGGGGAAAAAAAAAAAAGAATCATGATCCATGGGAATTAGGGGTCTCAATGGGGGGTGGGAAATCCTCTAAAACTGATTTATGTGAATAGCTGTACAACTTGGTAAATTTACTAATAACCATTTAATTGTACAGTTAAAATGAAGTAAAGACATGATATGTAAATTACACTTCAATAAAGACAAAAAAAAAAGAATCATGATCCAATTGACGCTTGTAGAACCTTACATATAACAGACAACAAAACACAAATTCTTTTCCAGTACATGAGCTTTGATATGCCATATTCAGGGCCAAAAAACAAGTTTTGATAAACTTAAAGATTGAAATGATAAAGAGTACATTCTACGACCACAATAAAATTTAAATTAATTTAAATAAATTAAATTTAAAATAAATAATATTAATATACTAAGAGTACTCGAACTATTTGGGAATAAAGCAATATACTTCTAAGTAGTCCATTGGTCAAAGAGGAAATTAAAATTTCAAACAGAATGGTAATAATAAAATATCATATATTAAAATTATACTTAGAGGGCAATTTGTAGTTTTAAATATTTATGTTACAAAAACAGAAAGATAAAAAAAAATCAATGACCTAAGGTGACATCACAAAAATGTACAAAAAGAACTTTGGGGTGAAACACAGAGGCACCCACTTTCATCCCTATGAGACCCGGAATCCCTAGCTATCTATACACCATCAGTATCACCACAGTTCTCACCTTGCACCCCTTTTTATTAATTTGTCAGGGTGGTTTCAGAGATACAGAGATAAAAAGACCCAATCCCCAGCCCCGGGACATCCAGCTGGTGGTTCTGGCTACAGCATGTCCGGCAGCAGCCCCTGCCAGAGCGTAAAAAGGACCCAGTTCTCCTCCCACTCCGCACTCCCAACTGCCAACACAGGCCCTGCAAATGGAACGAGAGAAGCTTTGTGAGGAGGTCACCTGTTTTACTAAAACTGGAACTTGCACCTAGAACTGTCTCATTACCAAATGCATGTCTTTTCTTTTGTCTACTATGCAACTATATGTTTTAAAGAATATGTCTGAGACACACATTCAATTAGGAAAAAAATCAGTGCATTTTGAAGTTGTGTCTGTGAATGCAACCTTCCAGATATTTACTATTTATTTTGTGCTAACAGATGTCAGTCTTGTCGTGTTCTTCGTATATCCGTCAGAACCTATAGCAGCTCTCTTAGATTATTTACAATTCCAAATGGCTCTCTGGCAATTACATGTCTCTGAGGATAAGCTGGACTACATAGAGGGGACAATTTAAAAGAGCAAAAATCTTGGAGAACAAAGGAGTCCCTGGACACCAAAATGCAACCTACAACAGTGGGCAACCACACTTAGATTTAAATCACAAAGACCTCATTAGAATGTCCTTGTTCTGCTGTAGTTAACATCTGATGAGGTGGGTGCCTAGAGTCACTGCCTTTCTTAATTAAATCAGACTCCACTTTTACCCACCCCCAGGAAGAAAAGAGAAGAAAAAGTGAATTCAGCACCCTCCCCTTCAAATGCTAATCACCCTAAGTAGTGAAAGTCCTAAATCCGGAGCATTCAGCCGGCAGCCCCACCCTGTAGGAAGATCCTGCTCACACTTGCTGGGGAGGTCTGTGCCATTGTGTCTCCGATAATAGGCACAGATGTTGGGCCCGCCTTTCTCTGAGAGACTTTTGCCTAATAACCACCATCAATGTGTCCCGGTTGCACCTGTTCAGCATTTTAAAATGAATTAGTGTGCTTGATCGGCTCCAAAAACCTTGTCCACTTTTGTCAACCCAATGACATTGCCAAAATGTGTAGCAATTACGTGAGCGGCAGCCACTCAGCAAGCTGGACGGAGGCCAGCACCGCCAGCAGCCTAAGGGTTTGTTGTTGTTGTTTGCGTTGCTGTTGTTATTCTTAATGATCGCCTGACTTTAAAGGGGTGTTGGATTAACAGGCGCACAAGATGGCTCTCGCCAGCGGTCAGGTCTGGAAAGCCACCTAAGGTGGCCCTGCCATGAGGTGGTCAGGCTTGGATGGCTGACCACTCATAGCATGCCACAGGCCCGGGAGACGGGGGAGGACCCACAGCTAGAAAGGAGCAGCCGGTGCTCAACAGGGTAGACAAGCTGTAAAGAAACGTCCTTCTTCTGGGCAGTGTTAGGCAGACGTAAGACACCTGAGACCCATTCAGGACCTGCCTTTATTTTAAAAACACAGCCATTTTATGGTTTTTATATCTCTGTTTTCTCTTGTGAAATATACTATGCTAATTCTGCTTTCAGTAAAATTAGGATAGAAAAAATTATAAAATGTATCAATGTGAACATACGGACGTTTGTTTACTGAGTGTCTAAATCTCTCTCCCTACTTAAAACTCTGCTAATACCCTAAAGCTGGAAAATGACTGAGACAGTTACTGCAAAAATGCACAATTGGTTACTAAGCAAGTGTTAAAAATGATGTTCAAATACCAGGAAACAACTGTATTTTATAAAAATGGTGGATGTGTTATGAAAACATTTTGTGTGTCTGTATTGGCACCTACACAGACCAAAAAAAAATGTTCAAAGAAATTTAAGGCACGGTTAAATTCTTGTTATCATGTTTCTGATGAATTTCTCAGCACTCACCTTAGTGCCTGGCACAGACTAGAAATTTGGGTGGAATATGATGAATGAATGACTGAAGAGTGCATGAATGAATGAAGAGATGAAATACGATGCTAAGTGAAAAATAACTAAAGTCAAAATTGCATACTTAGATACATCAATGTAAAAATTTATATAAAGTGTTGCAAAAATATTACTCAATTTAGGGCAGGGTGGGTTTTTTTTGTTTTGTTTCTGATTTTTGTTTTTTGGGATGTATGTGTGTGTTTAGTAGACTATATGGCCAGTGCTTGAGTTATTTTTTTCTTTTCCTTTTTTTAAAAGCTCTTCCGGGAAGTTAATTTATAAACATTTTCAAGGTACAACTGTTGGAAAATACCCCCCACTAAAGTTTTTTTTAGTTTCATATTTTCTCTGTTTTGCCTCCTTATGTACTTTGAAAATGTTCCGTGTACTTTAAACTCATTTACCATAAATGTGGTGTGACTTTTCCTACACTCTGGACTGTGAGGCTGTTAACTGCGTAAAAGTGTAAGGGCATCTTATGAATCCTATAAGCAGTCTTCATGGCTCTAAACAGTCACACCTACTTTTTTAAAAAAAATTATTATGACTATTTTTATTACTCTTTGTCTTTTACAAATTTTCTTAGAGATTCAGGAAATTTAAGACCCCACTCGGTCACCATAATGCAATTAGACCTGGAGTTGTCTTTTTAATGTTTTGTGTAGTTCATGTTCATGGCTGAAACTTGACCATACCGTTGTTGGCTGCAAAGTTTTCACCTGGGCGTCAGGCAGAATGCCCCATTGCTTGTGCTCCTCTCACACTGACATGCTCTCGCTGGAGAAATGAAACCCTCAAGCCATCAGGACTTACTATTCAAGCGGCTCAGCAACTGGTCCACCAAAGAACTTGAACTCCATCTTTCAGGGATTGAGCTCTTGTTGCAGAATATACTGCTGCACTTTGGAAAGTCAAAATCTACTGCCTTTTCTACATAGAGTTTGCCCAGCTTTGCTTTAAAAGATGTCTTGGTTTTTATACACAGGCATTCAAAGAGGTCCAGTCTGCCCTTGAGGCCTTGGTCTTGGTGGGTTTCCTTCAATATTCAATTGCTTTAATTGAAAATGGCTGCAGCTGTAAGAACTCTTGTCTGATACATTTGCAACTATGTTCCCATTTATAAACGTACTCGATAGTGCTCAGCTGCCAGATTGTGACGCAAAGGTCACGTGGGTTCCCTTTGTGTGGGCAGGGTTTGCAGGTAGTGGTGAGGGACTGATAACAGAAAAATCCCTTCGAGTGCACTACTTTATTAATAAATACTAGGCATTTGTTTAAAAAAGGTGTTGCAAGGATATATCAACCAAATGCTATTAGTAGTGATAGTTGTCTTATAGTATTATTGCTGTTTTTATTTTCTATTTTTTAATACTTTCTAGAATAAAAATCTAAAATTTTTACAATGCTTAAAAAAAATTTTAAAAAAGCTTTAGGAGAAAAAAAGCCTTTATACTTGGGATGTGATACACAGGGCTGACACCTTCGCTTGTCTCTGCCAGCATTTGCTGATAGGAAATTATCTGCATACTATTCAAAGCTCTAGGAATCCACAGCAGAATTAAATCAGAAAGTCAAATCATCTTTAAAGGAACATCATCCGTCAGTACGTTCTCACATCCTTTGATCTCTATGACCAGTGTAAATAAAGTCAGATATAAAATTTAGGGCTTAACATTAAAATGAATTTTCAGCAATAGCAAATCAAGAAGAAAGGAAACATATCTCCCATGAAGCCAACCATGTGCTTCAAAGAAGTGGCTTCCAGTGCGAGTTAGACCCACCATTCAACACAGCCTCCTCCCTTCCACCACATGCCGGTGATGATGTTTTCTTCTCTGTCTTTTTTTCTTTCTTTCTTTCTTTCTTTCTTTCTTTCTTTCTTTCTTTCTTTCTTTCTTTCTTTCTTTCTTTCTTTCTTTCCTTTCTTTCTTTTCTTCTCTTTCTTTTTCTTTCTTTCTTTCTTTCTTTCCTTTCTTTCTTTTCTTTCTTTCTTTCTCTCTCTTTCCTTCTTTCCTTCCTTCCTTCTTTCTTCTTTCTTTCTCTCTCTCTCTCTCTCTCTCTCTCTCTCTCTTTCTTTTTTTTTTCAACAATACCAGCACAGTTATAAATGTTTGTTTATTCTGCTCTTTGTCCCCAAATATCTTCAGTCCAGGCAGGCTTCTCTCTCCAACTTCTGAATGTTCCCTGCCCAGTTATATGCCCATTACATATGATTTATTTTGAGAAATGGACTCACAATGATTGCGATGCCTGGCAAGTCCAGAGCTCCATAGGGCAGGCTGCAAACTCAGGAGAGCTGATGTTTCAGTCTTGGGTCAGAAATCTGTAGAGATGCCTGGCAGGCTGGAGATTCAGAAATTATTATGTTTCTTCTTCTCCACGAAACTTTAGTTTTTGCTCTGAAGGCCTTCCACTGATTGAATGAGGCCCACCCACATCATCAAGAATAATCTTCTTTATTTAAAGTCACTTATTGTAAATGTCAATCACGTGTACAAAATAGCCTCCCAGCAACATCCAGACCAGTGTTTGACCAGATGACTCTAGCCCAGCCATGATGACACAAAAAACTAACAGATGCCTTTATTCACTTTGTTTGCCATCCTGCAAATATTTTCTCTGATCTTAACTTGCTTCTAAGCTATTTTTTGTACACATTTCATGAGGTCAGGAACCACCTCTTAATCACACCTGTATCCTCAGGACAGAGGACATAATTCTGCCCAGAACAATGTGTGAAATGTTAGATGGATGGATGGATGGGATGAAGGAAGAAAGAGCAGTTCAAATCCCCTGTTCCAATAGTGACCTTTCCCTTGCTAAATTTTTATACTTTTATTTATCTATATCACAACTCTTGATACCAATCTCACGCTGGCTGTTTTCTTTCAAATAATAGTCTAAATTCTTTGCCAAAATATACTGTGTTCTATAAATCTTTATATATTTTCAGTGCCTAGCAAAGTAATGGAAACATAAATAAACCAATAATTATTTAAGGGATGGTTCTAAAATTTAATTTTCTTGATAGTAAAATATTTGCATATGTACAGCTGCTCATCAAAACCTTTCAGATGCATCTCTAAATTTTTATTAATACATATCTGTGATCAAGGTCTTATTATTTTTCTCATTTAACAGTAAGAGAAACTGTAACTTATTGAGAAATGCCTCTGATCCAACCTGTGTTGATCGATGCCTAAGGACACTTCGTTGATGTCTTATCTCTGTGTAAGACCCTGGCAGGAGCGTGGACATAGACAGAGGAATTTCATTTGGCCAGTGGAATGGGAACTGTGAGTCTAAAACTAAACTGATCAATAGAAAATAGTTATATTTGTTGCACATTTCTGTTCATGTGTACACTGTCTACACAAATTCCACTTCAGAGAATACATTGTAACACTTAGCATGTCCCGTAAGACTTCTGGATTTTGAGGTGGCCCCAGGTCTGTACGTAATGAGGGAAATGACTTGTTTCAAAGACTCTTCAATGATAAAAATGGTTCACCGCAAATATTTGTTGAAGCATATTTGCCTATCTAGAAAAACTTGTCAATTTTAAAGTTCCTGTCTGATACCAGATTCATCCAGGCAACTAAATAATTGCCTTTCCTATACAATCTCATAATGGCTTACTTTCTGGGAGAATTTTATGGCCAAAAAACCCTGGATGTGATTATTGAGTTCATAAAATACCTACTACCCCCTTCCTGAAATCCTCTGTCTCTGTCAAGCTCCCATTATGTGACATCTTCAAGCATGTATCTTTCCCAAGTCTCCATGTTATAGTCAATCCATCTCTGTTCCATGCTCCCATAACTCCCCGTGTTTCACTTACCGATCTGCAAGCCCCATCTGTGTGTATTTCCTTGTCTAGGTCTTCAGTTTCTTAGGGTCACACAAGCTGTCTTACTTTCATGTCTGTAGACAGGAGCAGTGACTTCACAAAAACAAACAAACAGCTGAGTGAACTATAGTTTCTTAAATGGAAGCAAAAATATGACATTGGCCTCTTGGCACACTGCCTTTTAAAAATCCTGTCTGTCGTGTCTCCCCTTCTCTCTCCTTGTCCTCTCTTCTCCTTCCCGTCCCTTCCTGCACCATCACTGCTTCTCCACACCTGCCGAACATGTGTGTGACCTTCTCACTGAAGAACAGTCCTCACATTCAAAATCAAAGCCAACTTTCAGGAAAAGCTGAAACGTAAATAATCTTCATCTTTACAGGAAAGCAGATTATCTGCTAACCCAAGGAAGACAAATAATGCAATTAGAGATGCCTAGTTTTAAAACCCATCTCACCATTTAGCAGATGTCTGACCTGGAACAAATTATTTAATCTTCTGCCTTCACTTTCTGGTCTGTAAAGCCAATGTGATAGTACCCGTTCCAGAGGGTTGCCTATGTGCTTATGAAGAACCTTCACAACGCCTAGCTAAGACAACAGGCTGGTGTGCAGTTAACCATCAAGAGACAGGCAGAGCATGACGGTGCCTTCTAGGGCTGGTGGTGGAAACTTCCTCCTGAATTCTCCCTTATGTCCAGTGTGCTGAATTCAGGGCTGGCTGATATGGTGAGGAGTGTAGCTAGACTCTTCTCTTTCATTTTCCCTTCTCCAAGAAGATCTCCAAGTATCTGAGAACGCACACTCAGTGGACAGTAACACATTGTGCTCCAAAGCACCTCTCACACTGAGATCTCAAATTATGTGAGAAAGGAGGGAAACCAAGTCCCAGCATGAACTTCACAGCTGCAAAGCCTGAAATCCCTTTGCCAGATTCGTAAAAAAAAATCAAGGCAAGACCTAACACTAAAGCTCCCCACTCTCTACATCCTAATTTCCTCAAGCTGCTCCAAGTAAAGCTACACTTCAGAAAACACCCCATGAATTTACTGATTCATTTTAGACAGCTATGCAAACACCGGGCTTAATTTTGTTTACTTTAAGAATAAGGCAAAGAATCTCCAAAGGTAGTAAATCAAGTAAAATTATTTTACTTACCAAGTCCCTCCTCACGGAACTCCAAGTCAGCAGTTGAAATGATCAACCTCTTAAAAATAATTAAAAGCAGACGTCTGGAAAATACTAGTTACTGAGGCATTCACAGAAACATAGTCCATGGATAACCAAGTCTTAGATTTTTTTAAAGGAATATTTTTCATTTTCTTTTAAACAGAAGCTTATCACTCATGAACATAAAACACAAATGTCCAACAAAAATTTACTTTTTTTATTTCAGCAAGTTAATGTCAACACATGTTATTAATTGTTGCTATGAAGCCAGCCTTCCTGGGGAGTCTGGAAGCATGGCCAACCAGGGTTTAATGAGCTGGTGGTTGTTCAACAGCACATGTATCACAATGAGACCAGATGGGCCATTAAATTTCATCCTCCACATTCTTTTTTGGAATGTGGAAATACTGTTCCCCTTTATCTATGGCAAACCTCTCAATTTCTATAAAATTCCTTGTTAGGCCCTGTCAATGCACCTTCATGGAATTTCCAAGACCAATATTAATCCTGGTCACAATCTTGGAGCACTGGCACCCAGCAGTCTGTTGGCTAAAGCACATATGTCATCTCTTGTAACTTATTTATTTCTAATCCCTTAATGGACCAAAAAAAAAAAAATCCAGGGTCCATTAAGTCAATTTCTGTGAGTGAAGTTTTCTGACAGCCAAGTTTTCACTCTTATCTTAAGTGCCATTTTATTTCAATCTGCAAGTTTTGAAGAACTGGGCTTCTATATGAGATCTACTTAAAATTATCAATGGCTTTTTCACCATTTTCCTTTTAAAACAAAGTAAATAAGGCACACCTTTGGGCACAGGCAAATCTCCTTGAAATAACAGATGGTTACCTGATTTCAACAGTTAATTATGATGGTGAGTTTTAATATAAAAAAACAAACCAGCAAACAAACTGGAACTGGCCTTTGACCACTTTTAAGTGCATGCAGCCACGATTTCATTCACTTAATGACTAGTAGCTTGCTGAGCACTTAGCACACGTGAGGTAATTAAACACACCTGGTGTTCACACCAGAGTGACAAACAGTGACGGTGAGGCTTTGCGTTCTGGTCTCTAGGACAGTAACCCAGACGAGAGGAGACCGCGCAGACAGGCGAGGATGAAAGGTGGAGTGTGCAGCATGTCCCGTCAATCTTTGGGCCCCCAAGGACTGACGATGCTTCCTTTTGTCGTGACACTTTCACATTGAATGATGGCTGTGAATTTCCTTTCTCCCTGGTCAGACTGTGGGCTTCTTAAGGCAGGTGCCTGTCTTATTCATCCCTAAATCTTTAGCATCTCATCTGAATGGCTGGTACAGAGTGGGTGATCTTATACACACACACATACATAAGCAGAGAGAGGGGGAGAGAGAAAATGAACTTGTGAATATTTTCTGATATTGCTAAAAGCAGTAGCCTCCGTAAGGTCATGAGAAGTGACCATTACCTGTACTGAATGAAAGGAAACAGTTTAGAGAAAATAACTTTTCCGCTGGCTGTCCACCCCACCCCCAGGTGCCTTTCCTGGCCATGGTGAGTTCATCTGGGTCTATAGGTCCTATAAGACCAAAGTACCAAAGACAAAGTCTTAAGCACTGGGCCATGTGAGCCTGGGTGTCCCCAGATAAGCAGGGCCTCTGTGCATCATCGGGCCTCCGAAAGGCGTCACCAAACAGACAGGGCTCCCCTTGATCTGAGGGAGGAGCCGCACACTAACCCAATAAAACTGAGTTTTACCTACCAGGGAAGACCAGTCCTTCCCAGGGAATCTCTGGCAGGAGGTGAGCTGAGCCCACCAAATGCTGGGTAACAAGACACCTGGTGCAAGGGGAAAAAATAGAGTAAGAACATATGGATTTAACACCAAACTCTACTACGTAACTCACACACTCATTCACTTATCTAGTGTCACTCTGCAACACAAACACACGTTCACCAATGTGCCAAGCCTGGAATGGTGGCTCAAGCAAATGGAATCAGAGAGCTGTGGAGGGCGAATCCTCAGGGTAAACTAGTCATGTGAACATTAGGATGGAGAAGCAGCCAATGTCCCATTTCTTGAGTTTTTTTTTTTTTCTTGTAAACTGAAGATTCAGGGTCAGCCATTATCTTGTGTATCAACAATTTTCATAGAAGTGCAAATACCTACCATTAACACTAAATGTACCCCAAATACAGATCAACTTTATAGATGATTTAGACCAGTCTCCAAGAATCCCTAAAATTTGTGAATGTCATTCTCATAGAGGAGAAAGAGTTCATGGTTTGTTGATCAAAACAGTGACGATGATAGCTGTCTATGTCCCTTACTCTTAATCAAGCACTGGCCTAATATTTTCTTAAAATATTAGTAATATGCAGTAATCTACATATTTTAGCTTATTTAATCCCTAAAACTCAGTAAAGAGTTTAAAACTCTATTAGTATCTTTGTTTTGTGCATAGGAACTTGTATAAAGAGTGTTTGATAGCCTTACTCAAGGTCATATAGCTAATAAAAGGTAGAGTTTGAATTTAAACCCAGGCATTTTGACTTTGGAATGATGCCAGACTACATGGCCAAGACTTCAGAAACTCACATTTCTAAATACTTTATGTAACTTTGTATTTCCCAATGGTAACTTTCAGGAAAAATAAGTAGAATGGAAAATTAATTTCAGCAATTTCAACTTAACAATTAGAATTCAGGTCAAGTACCAGTTTAGTACAAAAGCAAATAAACAGAATTGAAGACAAGGGAATGTATTGTCTTAACATTTGCAACATTTTGCCTGCATTTTTAATTTCTCAGGTGACTATTTCATCAGAAAATATTTTTAAGTCAATTTTAAGTCTATTATTATTAAATCTCATTTTACAAAAGTCCTATTAAATAAATTGTGCATACCTACACCATGTATATATCAGGTTGCCAATCAGCCTCAAAACTGTTGTAATATGGATGCTGGAGATATTTCTGCCTGGCTGGAAGGTTTCCGTTTAGCAGGTCTATAAGTGTCGATCCACAAAGGTGAAGATGGCGCATGCCCTTTTCCCACGTGAGCCAATGAACTTTGCACACAAAGAAACCATGCTCCTTGACCTTACGATTCACTCCTGGCTATAGCCAACCATATCTCAAATGAGTTGCCTCAGTCATTTAAAAAAATGCAAAAGATTCTGCATAATTTAGTTAACCCATTGCTATAGTTGAACTCACAACTTAAAAGGAAAAAAATGTTCTACTAATATCGCATTAATTCATTAGGTGGAGTAGATTGAAATAATTTAAATATGATTTTGTAAGTAATTTAAATATAATGCTTACAGACAAGTTATCAAATTACAAAATGTTGTGAGAAACCAGAGACAGAAAACTGCACAGGAAGCAGTAATTCCTGTTAATATAGCATGCCCCCCCGAACCACATTACTGAGAATAAAAATTTTTTTAAGTCATTTTTATTGCTTTGAGTACACTGGAAATAAGATATCAAAGATTAGACTTATTTTTCTACCAAAAAAATGCTATTAGCAAGTTTAACATTATGCTAAACATAGTGTTATTAGTGAAAGAAATGTATCCTTAAAGTAAACTGTTAATAAATTAGGCTTTGGGTGCATTTTTCATTTAAAGACTATTTTGGAAAAGAAATAAAATTATGTTGTCTGTATTTGGTTCCTGTGGCTAAGATTTGTTAATGAATATTGCTTTGCTTTAATTCCCATGCAAATAAAACATGGCAGGGTCTTTCTGTCTCCAGCATCTAAACAGTTAAATATCATTTGTGGTTACTGTTGTTTTTAAAGAAACAACCTGGATTGAAGGTTCCAAGGGCATCCATTCCAAAATTCTAAGTGGCAGAATTAAAGCAAACGCTGGAAAAGAAGGTGCTCTCTTGATCTGACATGCATGGATGAATGCACATCAATAGCACAAAGGACCCATTATGTCTGTATCAAAGCAAATAGGAAAAATAAGCCACAGAGCTGAATGATGAGCTCGAGTCAGAGGCCAGGCAGCCACAGAGCGCAGGCAGGAGCAGGGCCTTGTCTTCCCTGAGTGGGGCAGAGATTAACTCCTTCATTTCCTCAGTGGAATATGTGCTTTGGAGGTTCTTTGACAACATGTCTCTAAAGAGGACAAGGAAAGAATTAGTGTTTTGGCAAAATATAAATTTGCACTCTAACTGGATCACATTAATAACCGCAGTGTGGTGGAACAGCAAAGACAGCAAGTCAGAAATAAGCACATTTGAATCCCTATTCAACCCCAGTCACCCTAATCACAAAATTTCTTTACATTTCTTTCACATACATATCCTGATTTTCATCTTGTGAATTTCACATCTGCATACCCACTCATGAATATCGGAATGCATACATTAAGTAAATATATACACT